>JAIPRL010010222.1:0-15992 GCA_025469235.1 Pemphigus obesinymphae
ATTTTTAGATTATTTTTAAAATGTACATAAATATTTTTAAATTGTTAGATTTTTATTTTTCATAATATTTCTTAAAAATTGCCTATACAGAACCCCTTAAAAATCGCAGGTGTTGCGGCCTCTTAAGTAGAATAAGAATAGGCATATCAAAAATATATATATATAGACAAATCTGTTTCAGATATACTTTAACATTTTTAAATTATCATAAAATAAACATCTACTTACAATTAAAAAATAAAATACACCTAATAAATTGAAATTATTAAGTACGAGTATATATTTTTTTGTGTATACTGTATAGAAATATGATTTTATATTATAATTATTATTATTTGTATAGGTACTTATATTAATTATATTTATTAATTATTGTTACAATATTTATATAATTTATTACAATGAGATAATTATTGTAATCAATAAGACATCATGCTATTTTAAACTGGATATACTATATGTCATATTATCAAAACATATTGTCTAATCTTCAATTTATTGTTGCGTTGTTTATTTTGTATATTTTACTAATTCTATCTTACTATCTTCCTATTTCAGCTCTTATAGAGAATGCATTGATATATTGCACTTAAAATATAATATGAATGTTATACGCAAACAATGTTATAAGAATCTTACACTTCAAGAACCATGGAGGGCAACAGCTAGTATACATATATCTACTAATATTACAAAATGCAGAGCCGCTCTTAGGGTACACGAAACCTAAGACAAAAAAAAATTATAGGTTTGATATTTACTATTTGTAATAAAGACTTTATAATAATATTATATAAGTAGACAAATAAGTATTTAGAAAAAATTATATTTAAAAACTATAAGAATTAAAATTATAATATTAGATTTGTTGATGATTATTATTATAGAAATACAATTTAGGATAGCAGGCTTGTCAAATTAGCATATCAGCTCTGAAAAATTAGTATCAAGCTGCATTTTGACACACATTTTTTTTAGGCCGTTAAGGACATTGTTTAAAAAGTCCCCATCAACAGGCCTCTTGCGTCAAAGATTATTTGAGATCAAAGGTTCACGAAAATGACCTTTGAGTGAATATCTCACTTTATATTGGTCACACGATTAAAATTATAAAAATAAAATAATAGATCATATAATTATCTACAAAAAATATACTATGAATTTTGAAGGTACGAGTTATTGCTTTTGCGCTATAATGTGCCAACTGTTTAAAAATATCTAATTTTCACTAAACGTGCACAGAAAAAAACCAAAATTTGAAAAGCACAAAAATTGCGAAAATAAAAATTTTTTCCTTGCACGTCAAATATATGGATATTAAGTTGACGTTTCAATAAAAAAAAACAGAAAAAATACTATTCACTTTGAAACAAAGGCATATTATGTATTATTTATCGTATAATACAATTTCCTTAAAAGGCGGACATATTAAAAGCCGTGTACCGCGATTATGGTTACTCGTACATAAGCAATACATTTTTTTTTTTGTAGAAAACTTTCTCTTCAAAATTTTTATTTGAAACTTTTTATCGTACGACCAATAAAAAGCGAGATATCCACTCAAAGGCCCTTTTTTTTTTGTATAGACTCATTTTTAGCCGTTTACTGCGTTGTTTGTACACAATACAAATGGTCTTTTTGTAAAGTTTTAATGTACATATTTATAGAGTACAACTTCTCAGCTACTTAAAAGTATTTTAAAAAGAGTTTATTGACGTATTTTCAATAATGAACGGTTAAACAATAGGAAAAAGGCTTAATTTTTTTGCAAAGAGGTTGTTTTGAGTTTCTTTTTCTAGCCTATAATCTTCACATCTAGACCAAAATATGTAATTACAAAATGTATAGACAATTAAAAGATGAATAATTTTTATTTGTTGTAAGTAAAATATTTGTTGAGATTTTTAGGATAAAACCAGATTACCCCCCCCCCCTTATAAAAGGGTGCCGGGGTGGAATTTTTTGTTTTGGGGGTATATTCCTTGATGATTTTCCCGCTCATTACTTAGCCTTTTTAAACAATTTTTTATCCCCTTACACTATTCCAGGGACAATAATGCATTTATATTATTGTGTATTTTTATAGGTTGATATATCAAAAGCCGCAAATGGTTGTTTGCATACAAAAAGATATTTACAAAGAAGCTACTTTTTTTTTTTGGGATTTTTCAAGTCCTTTTACACAAAAACGGTCACTAGTACACGAGTAGTTTTATCTTTTTTATAGATAATTATCTCGCCTATTAATTTTATTCGAAACATTTTGTACATCTTAGTGACCTTTGACTTCAAATAACCTATAACCCAAGAGCCTGTCGATGGGGACTTTTTAGACAATGTTTATAACAGCCTAATAAAGGTGTATGCCAAAATGCAAATTTTTCCGAGCTGATGTCTATTTTGCGTCTAATTTGACTGGGCTATAGGTACTATCAGAGGTAATATACTACAATAATATACATGTAAGCTATAACGATAATAATAATCGAAATATTCAAAATGCACATCTCTAATGTTTTAAATTGAACGTGAATTTATTTATCACCGCCAGTGATTATTTTAAACCCTAAATAAAAAACTTTCTATTCTAATGGAACGGGATTCATATATGACTTCATGCACTGTTGATTATCGCACCGGTGATGCCTCATCCGGTATTCAGATATAAACGCATCCTCAACCGATTCCCATCATCCCTCGGCATCAGAAATAATGTATGCGCGCAGAGTCGGACGTGTGCTATCCATTAAAGCGTTTTAACCCTTTTACTGATCTAGAACAATGTAGAGTCACCCCATCGGACTAACGAAGATACCGACAAAAACAATATTGCATTGACAATAATTACCCCCCACCGGGGGACTTTTCATGGGAAATTACGCTCTGGTTATTTGGTTATTATCGGCAATAATATGTCATACATATTATATTATTATAATACCAGTTAATGATAAATAGACCAACGATTTTTTTTTTTTTTGTTTGCATAAACTATAGGGCCGCCGACAATGGAACGCATCCATCATGAGCACGCGCGACCCATTTACTCGTTTAGAAAACAACTCCATGTTAGTACATTTAATCGCGTTAGGTGGCACATCGTATATTATAATATATGATTGGACGTATCAAAGTGTTAATTATGCAGCCGTTATTCACGTGATAAGTATACCTATAATTGTATAATAAATATAGATATTATACATTGCACGGAAATTTCATTTTTATAACAGTTCGAGTAGAATTAATTCGATAAATATAGTTATTTTAATTACATTTTGCATGATGATTTTTCCGAATGTATATATTTGAATATTGTATTTTGTTCAAACATTTCTAAAATATCGTGATTCATTGTTGATAGTAATAGAATAAAATACAAAGATGATTAGAACTTGGTAGAAGATTAGGTAGTTCATAAGTAACATAACAAAGGACATATGATATAGGTATGTGGAAGTTTCAAAAAGTAGGGACAGACGTAAAGGCCATTAAAGGAAATAATTCAAAAGTGGTTTAATATCGAAGATCTAAAATAATTTGATATGAAGAAGTTAGATGGAATATCTTTTTATTTCTCATTATTTCGTTTAAACTTAAGGAATCCAACATACTATATTAGCATATGAACCATGTGAAAATAATAAAATAATATATATTATAGTATAGACAAAAATAAAAGCCGTTCGGATATCGACGGTGATGGAAGTTTGTTTATCGGTCCTTGGATGGGATTTTGTACCTATATTAATATTATTTGAAATTCGAAGTTAAATCATTGAATTTGAAAAAAGATTCTGAGTGAAGTTTAGTGTAATGTATAATTTTTTTTTTTAAATTTTTTTTGTATACATTTTTTCGAATCCTTCTACCCTAAAACACATATATATATATACATAGGATTCATAAAAAAAAAAAATCGAATTAACATTTTTTAAATATAATTACCGAATAATGGTGAAAATGTTTTGAAATATATATGGGTAATAGCTACCTATATTTACATCGAGCCCCGCTCGGAATTTATTGACCCTTATACCTACTTATACCTAATCATTTGTGTTATTATTTTTTTTGGTTTACGAATATTATGGTAGATATTTATAGCGTAAATATATTAGGCCATTCGCACACCGGTGTCACGTGAATTATAATTTTTGGGACTTTGGGTATATCTGTATCTACAGAAGATTCCTGCACGGTGCACGGCGACGAGACACTGCAGTGGTCGGTCGGCGTGTAGCGGCGATAGGACGTGGTAGTCGTCCGAATTTAAAAGCTTATAATATTATAAGGTTTTGACCATTGTTATTTCGGAAGAGCCCACTACGTTGCTCGTTATCAGTTGCGTTAGGGGATTACCTAATACTACACTCGTCTTAATGTCAAAGGCTTTGTGTCCCCTTCTCCTCCACGGCCGCCAGAGGGTTTCTTATCTGTCCAAGCAGTTAATTACGCGGACGCGTTCTCTCCTTCCTCCGCGCTTTCCCGAAATAAGACTTAACGCGCGCACGCCGCCGCACGTCTTGTTGTGCAAAACGCGCGCAAAAGTTGTCTTAATCGGTCCGTTCGATCGCCGTTAATCTCCGCTTTTGCTTCCGTCGACATGCTCCGGGGGCCGGGGCGGCGGTCGACCATTTGTTATGTTCGTATTTTAAAGACGTTCCGCCGCTCTAAGGAATAAGGATAATGCGTGGCAGATATTTTATACGGTTTTTGACTCGGCCGTACGCGCTGCAATTATATTTATATATACCTACGATATATTATATTGTACTTATTATTGCCGTTTAACATAAGAATAGCACAATATTTGTGTAATATCGACGATGACGACGTCACAATTATATATTATGTCCTTTAATACTATGAAAACTATAAATAATAACCCGCAAGTTGAGTAAAAGTTACTTTTTAATTTCAGTAAAAAAAAAAAAAAAAGGTAACCGAATTTAATTAAGTTTGCTGAAAATATATTTTACTTAAATTTAAGTTATTATGGTTAAAACTTAAAAGTTCATATTTTTATTTTATTATTATATTTTCGTATATTACTAAAAAAAAGTACTTTTATCGCGAATTTCAATAATCTAGGTTTTTATGTAATATTTGGTAAAACTATAATATATATAGACGATTAGTGGCGGTTATTGATAGACACTGAGAGGAGGGGGGGGGAAAGTGTTTTTCATTTATATTTCATACATACACTTTACTTTTAGGTTTCTAAATATAAGTTTAGACACCTTGTATCTCCGTTGTTTTTTGGCCATTATATTTAAATAATAACTTATACACAATATCAAGATAACAAAATAAGCCGTATATTTGTGTATTATTTTTGCATTTGTTGTACTGCGCCACGAGCTGCAGACACCATGAGTGAACATCCATCAGTTCCAATACCAACACATGTATCTAAATCAAATTTAAAATCTTTTAATATACTTACCATTGTATTTCCTAATAATTCTCCACACAATTTTGGCTTAAACAACTTATCATCATTTACATTTTCATATCCATCTTCATGGTCTGTATCGGTAAGCTCTTCCTTTTCCTTGTCAAATATAATATATTTATGAGCATTTATAAAGCCATTACAATTTATTATAATATAAAGAGATTTAATCTCTTTTGGACTTGGTTTTTGTGTACCTATGTAACGAATATTTAAAGTAATTTGTGAAGAATTATACACATCTATCGTCTCATAAAATTTAACACTATAATATTTGGTATTCCTTCTTCCAACATTATAACACTTAAAATTTCTTGTCAACAACATTCAATCAACTCATTCTGAACGACATTACTTATGTAAGTTGCACCAGCATGAGATGTTTTTAAATGGTTATCGAGTACATGGTCCATAGCATCTATTCTGTACTTCAATGTTTCCTTAAAATTACCATTATTAATTACCGATTCGTTTTGTTCTTCAAACATTTCTCTACCATCGTCTCAATAACCACGTAACGGTATGTTTTGCCTTCCCAAAAATACAATACTTTTTATAATTGGTTGCAATCGAGCTCTATTTTCTAGTATTTCTTCTCTTCTTTTAGAATGTAATATATTTATTATTTCTTTAGTTGGATTTAATATGTGGATTAGAAATCAATTACTTGTTGTGCAGCATACTTATGGTAAATAGTAATATTGTGCTGATCCAATGCCCTATCTTTACCTAACAGTTTTGCATACTTTTTTAGAGGCTCAGTTACCAAAAACTTCAATAGTTTTGTTTTGCGCATACCTTCAAGGTTAGAAGTAAAAAACAATACACAGATTTTACGAAACAATCCATTTTCTAAAATTGGATATTCTAACCATGGATAGATAGAACGTTTTTCTACTTTTCCTTTTTTATTATGGGTTGAAAATGGAAATATAAAGTTTGACGAAGGTACATTACTTCTCTTAATAATTAATGTTTTAGTATAATCATCAGTGGTCTTATTTACAAAATATGCTATGTCCATACTATGTAGTGAATTTTCATCACTTTTTGTAGGCTCTTCTTTGTTTATTAGCTGTGGTTGATCCAAAGATTGTGACTGAATTTCAATCATAACATTATCACATTTTTTAACATCATTATTGTTCAATTCGTGTTCCTGTTTACATTTTTTTGATGTATTTGCTGTAAAATAAGATATTATTTTATTTGATAATGACATTTTCGTAAAACTAATTATAATTAACGTACAAAGCACAAACAAAACTCAAATACTGTCAATCATAAAATATACTAAAATAGAAATCACATGAACACAGTAACACACTAACACGTGACAAAATAAAATGTTATCAATTTTATCATTTTTATTTTATTATTCACGGATATCAAAAGTCAGTGTAGACTATAGAGGTAAATAAAAACTATTTATACCTACCTAAATGTATCTACTTCAATACCAGTGGTTTAGACAAAACATTGGAATCATAATTATTTATTTTGAATAATTTATTGTAGAGTATAGACTATAGTCATATATATTAAAATAATGCAACCAATAAAGATTAAAAAAAAAAGGTCGAGGGGAGACGATCCACCTATCGCCCCCCCCGTAAAACTACCACTGTAGACGATAAATTAAGAAATCATAACAGTTAACACATTAGTGATTAGATAAAATCAATTTGTAGCAATTTGAAGTACCTATAAAATAATATTATCACAATCAAACGACAAAAATAATAAAACCAAATTTTAATAACAACAAAAATATCATAAAATAATTGTATAAACAATTTTTTTGAGTAATTAAAATGTACAATATTTTTTTAGTTTAAAAAATGACTCGTTAAGTATACATTACAATAACAGTAAAAAGTAACTCGTTAAGTTATTTAAAAAAATGTTCACTTTTAACTTTTACACTTGTTGCTACTAAGCCTATATGACTCTATATTACTATAGACAAAACACTCGAATTTCATCATAAATATATTCACTATTTATGATTGTTATTGTGTTCTACTCTTCTATATTATAGTCTCACATATCAAATATATTTACCTAATTTGTATTTTGTTTTTAAATGGAAACTTTCACTATATTTTATTTTAAATGTTGGTTTTAATATTATTATTGTAATTATTAGTGTCACACTTTAAGGCTGTGGGTAAGTGCATATAAACTCCTTCCTAATAAATATAAATATAAGTACTCAAGATATTTTATCATATGTATAAAGTGCCTATAAACTACAAAACGTAAGCTAACATATTATATTTTTAAGTTAAAATCGTTCCATTGATTAAAAAATGATAGCGGTTTCTTTTTATTTCTTCAACATTTATTTTTTATTAAATTGTTTACTAACTGTACATTTTGAAAAATGGTATGTAAACAATACTTAATTAGCTTAAATACTTAAAAATATATGGACCAATTGAATCTTTTAATTATTATTTAATACCAATTTACATCACATTTACTCTGATGGACACTTTACATGGGGTAAGAGCCTGTAATTACACTTAATTAATATTAATTTGTTAATTAAATAAATATCATTACTAAAAAAATAAGCTGGACATAAAATTTTATAACTTGACTTAGTTTTAAATCACTAAAGTAATTTTTTATTACATTAAAAAAAATATGTTTGATACAAATTGTAAAACTGTTTTAAAAAAAACAAGAGCTAGTGATATTACGATTCATAATATAAACTCCCATATCATGAAAACTAAAATCAAACAGTGTTGCAAATTATATAGGTATACGATAGTTATAAATCGATATAGAATAGGTATTCTAAATATAAATAATAGTTGTTAGTTATATTTTCTGAATCACAAAACTGGAATTCACACTTCCCCAACTTACTTTACATAGTTTTTTTGTGTAAAATTATGCATACTTATTGTTATAATCAATGGTTGATTTGTGGAGGGACACAGGGGGCGGAGCTACATTTCATTTTTTTCATGTTTAACAGCATACCCTTTAATTTATTTATCAAGGAACGCAGGGAACGCAGTGTCTGTTTTAATTTTTATTTAAAATTTTTTAAAATTGTCAATTTTTTTTGATCATGAAATTACGAAAATGAATGTTTTATGTTCTTATTGTATAATAGGTTTGAGATAAAAATCATGATATACAAATTAAAATATTTGATCTTATTAAATCACATTGGTATCATATAGGTAATAAATAATCTTTATTATCCGTGAACACCTAAAACCTATAAGAATGGCAAAATCAATGCTACAACGATAGATTCCGTAATTCTAAGTAGGTAGTTGTTTATATATAATTTTATTAGTGGAATGGTGATTTGTGTTCTACTTCTATATCACTAATCAATCTATTTTGGATTTTCCGTTGTGGTATAGTCGTTTTTAATCGCATTTTAGTTTAGGTAAACGGAGTTTAATGGAAGTATAAGCTTTCTGGTAGGCAATTTATTGTAGTTGATACTTTAAAGAAGTAAATTTTCGATTTTCCTAGTACACCGACTACCTATATAGTTATCTTAAGTGAACAAGAAATTTATACCAAATATGACCAACATTTTTTATAAATCAGACATTAATAATTTCAGAGACTTGAAATATACACACTATTTATTTATAGTAGTACTTGATGTGTAATTAACAAGGTACAATTTTCAAAACTTTTTGACCACTTATCAGTAATTTATAAAAAAATGTGTTGAATAATTAAATAAATCTAAATTTCGGTCTACTTCTACAACTTCTTAAATTATTCATTTAAAAGGTATAAGTGTTCAATTATTTTGTAAGAGGAATGCTTAAAACTATGTTATCTTAAAAATATGTAACCCAACGTTGATGTAAAAAAAAAAGTTGTGTTTTTCTATTCTATTTGTGTTATATAATAATATAAAGTGTTTTTAAAAATGTCCCCTGGTTGAGAAACATTAGTTGGGGGGTATGGGGGAGGAAGTTATCCATGACTTACTTTTTCTTTAATACGTCAAGAAACGTTGATTTTTTAACTAAGCTCAGAATTCGTCTTTATTTTCTTTTCCGATTCAACCATTGGTTATAATAATAAAATAGGACTTAGAACGGGTAGAATTATATTACATGAATGTCTCTGACCTATGCATCCGTTTGTCAATATAATTAACACAATTCATGAAAAAGAAAAATAATATTTTATTCTATTATTGCGTAGAATTGTAAATTATCATAAATGTGTAAATATGTAAATATAGGGGAATTATTCTAAATTGTCCATGAAAGTATCAATAACAGTTTAATTTAACTACAAAGGTGTAACGGTTAATTTTAATTATTCAAATGATAGAGAAATTAGGACATTCTTTAAAATACTTATAACTATTAGTATACTATTAATTTATCAATACTATTTAACTATTTAGTCTAAATTAAATCGATCATAAATATTTATATATATATATATATATATATATAGGTAGGTACTTGTATTTGTATATCAATTAAGGAGACGCCATACCGACAACTTTTTAATGACAAACTTGCATTAGCATTTTTCATTTTTATCAACTTACAAACATGTTAGAAATACGAAATAAAATACAAATTATAACTAATAACATTATTTAGCGACTGATCGAGCCGTTTTTTGATATATGCATTTTTACATCTTTCATGAGCTGTTAAAATATCGGTTTTTAAATTTTTTTACAACTTACCTATAAAATGTGTAAAAATACACATATCAAAAATCGGCTCCATCAGTCGCTAGATATTTTTATTCTTTATAATTTATTTTCTATTTCATCTTTCTATAATATTCTGAAGTCGATAAAAATGAAAAATAAAAAATGAGTAAACATGTTTTTTAATAAGTATCGTGATTACACGACAATTAAAAATGGTATCGACACAGGTCTATTTTTAAATTAATTTTAAAATTTACTTAAATATTTTGAATTTGTTTGATTTTAATTTTTCTTACAATTTAATAAAAATCGCCTATACACAACTCCTTAAAAATTGGGTGTGTGGCGTCCTCTTAACATAGATACATGATATTTAGTGTCATATATATATCAGTGGCGGTTATACATGATGTTCAAGGGGGGGGGGGGCGAAAATAAAGCCAATCCTCCTCCACCCCATAACATTTTTATAAATTATATAATACCTATATAATATTTTAATTTTAATATATTATATTATATGCCTACATATAATATAAAATATACATACAGATTATAGGTAGATATAATTATATATTTATATATTAATAATATTAATAAAATCAAATCCCAAGGGGAAGGGCGATCCACTTATCGCCCCCCCCCTTATAACCGCCACTGATATATATTAGGTATTAATATAGGTATATTATTTTGTTCAATTTAAAACCATTAATTGATTGATATTTAATTATTTATCTATTAACAGACGATAAACGGTAATTTTAGTAAATGTATTTTGATTAATTGTTGTGAAATATTATACGTTTGTCCGAGGTGAAGGTATTTTATTTTTTTTGGACATCAATCACGATAACTAGAATATAATATTATCCTAGGTCTATTATAATATGTTTGTGATTAGGTTTATTATTGTGTTTTATTATTATTTATTGTTTGAGTGTATAATATAATATATTATAATATATAGAGTATATTATCATCAAGTTGCATTGCTTATGAAATATGAAGCGAGTATTGAAAAAAAAAAAATGAAAGAAAAACCTAACGCATGTCCCGTCAAATAATACTTTCCTTCGTCAAGTTTAAAACAATAGATCTGGCTCGTATACATATATTATGTAACTCGATATATGCAAACACACACGTAAATATCTTCAGACGTCGCCAGACGTCTAGCCCTTTGTCCCTGAAGCTCCAACTTGACCCCAAGTGTTGTCCGTCGGTCTTATCTTTATTATGATTATTATTTATTTAATTCTTTTAAGAAGTTTACGCTTTTTACTATACGTAGGGATTTTTTTTTTGTTTTTATACATATCGGGTAACATAAAATACAATATATAATATATAATAGATTATATTATACCTACCACGTAATAACATTTTATAGTTGGCATTTAAAATGAAAATACTGCGTATAAGACAATAATATATTCATCTTAATAAATTAACGCTTCTGCTGAATTATATAATAGGTACCTAACAGAATATATTATTTTATTTGGGGTTTTGTTTTGTATTTTAAACGCATTACGTTTTAGATTCTATGCGGAGCGAGGGAAACTAGCTACCTCGATTCGCAGCAATCGATTTTACAATAATGTTTAATATTTTTCTTATTTTTCTTCTGTTAATACATTTTCGAAATCCAATCGCTACATATTTACGGAAATTTTTTTACATTATCGAGAAACGTTATTTTTCGATAATTCGACTTATTCGATAATTGCATAAAAATATGTTATTTCCTAGCTGCGCCTAATTAAATGGTTTGGTTAATAGTATTAATATTTAATAATACGATTTCCGCTGTATATATTATTTTCCGGTGAGTAGGAAAGTGTTGTATCCGGATAAAAAAAGTAAAAAAACCGGTCATATAGCCGGGGCATCTGAGTTGGGTCTCAGGCACTAGGGGGTATTACAGATATTATACTAGTTGGGTCCCGGATTTTTTTTGTAGAGTACACTATTTGGGACTTGGATACTAGTTTTTATTTCGTTAGTTATTTGTGTTTTATTAACACAAAAGTGATTTTTTTAAATATTTATTTATATGTATTTTTAATATTTGATCTTTAAAATTTTCGATGTTTTTATTTGTGTTGTATTGTGTTCTATTTCGTAAAATTCAATTATTTGTATTTTTATTATCTTGGGATAAAATAATTTTATCATGCCTGTGGTCAAAAGATAGATCATAGACAAATCTAATTTCTAAGTCTGTAAAATAGTAAGTAAAAAAGGAAAATGTTAGTGTAGTGAAATATGTGTATGTGTAATATATACCGAAAACTATTCAGGACCCAACTAGTGTAGTGCCTAAAATAATCTAGGACTAAACTAGAATAGAAATTTTAATTTCGGGTCCCAACTCGGATGCAGCCATATAGCTGCCTACTCGGGTCCCGGTATACCTTTTTATTAGGCATAACCTAGTGGTTCATTCTCGATTGGTTGATACGAGTATTTTACTTATTATGCATATATTTTATTACATTATACATTTTATATATTCCATTATATTATTATTAGTAGTAATATCTATATTTAACACTCAGTTATTACAGATACTTTCAATTTAAATTTAATACATTTTTTTATCATAATTTGTTATAATCTTTTTATAATTTTTTATGAATATTTACCCTCTAAATCTGTATCTTATATAGTTACTCCATCTTACTTCAACTTTTCCAAAACAGATTACCCTCATTTAATTCAGTTGTTCTTAATTCTTTCAATTCAGAACTTACTTTCTACCATCTCATTACGAATGATGCAATGAATACATTCCTCGATGCCTTGCACTTTTTCATTCTTTCTTTTCTACCCAAAATGTTTGTCCATCAGTCATCATGCCAACCTTGGTTCAACTCGGAACTCAAAACCTTGTATCCTTAAAAAATCGTCCTCATGCCAAATTCAAAATAACTCACTCCCTATCTGACTACCAATCTTTTTCTCTCTTCTATGCTCGTTACAAGTTCCTGTCCAAAAGTTGTTATTGGATTTTATTTCCCACACCGAATCATTTCTCTTGCATAACCCTCGCTCTTTCTGGTCTTTTTTTACGTAAAACCCTCTCTTCAAACTTACTCCTTCTTACCTTCTAGTGTTAAGTTTATAATGGACGATATTAGTCAACTTTTGTCCTCTCTTTATAATATTAAATCTATTGAAACGGATGATATAATCATTTCATTATTTTATCCTTATTTTTTTGTAGGTATAATGGCTTCAACAATTGGTTATTAGTCTAGGTACTTTAAATTAGGAAAATATTGTTTTATCTTAAGATTATATACAGCTATTTAAAATTTCAATATATTAATATTTGTGTGACAGAATTTGCAAATTACTTTAAAGTTCTCTTCATTGAGAACTTAATGTATTGAAGTGGGGTTGTTGAAAACTTTGTGTGCTTCATTTTCAGATTGCATATTTGGTTGATAGGTAATGTGTTGTGAAAAACATTGTAGGTAATATGGTCTGATAAATTCTTAATTTTAGTTATATACTTTAGTATACAATTTTGAAGTTCTCCTGTGTTGCACAATATACATTCTTAGGACTTCTCCTGAAAGCTCCTGTTGCCAATCGTATACCTTGATTATAGATGAGGTGGAGTATACTAAGAATGTTAATTTAGCTGAATTGTATATAACAGATCCATAATCGATCAAGGATAGGATAAGCGCTTTGTAGATTGAGATAAGTGTCATTGTTTCGGATCCCCCAAGTATGACTTCCTAGTATTTTGATTGTCTTCATTCTTGTCAGACATTCGGTTTAAGGTTTCTTCAGGTGAGGTCGCCATGATAATTGATCGTAAGTAGAAGCCTAGGATTCATGAAGTTGATTCTACATTGCGTTTTGGAAGGGAAAAAAAGAGAAGCCTATTTCTAAAGACCAGCTAGCCAAAAAATTAAGTGCTTGTTGACGAAAATGAGTTGTTGTTTTAACTTGTGAGCCACTGCAGTAAATATTGCAGTTGTCTGCAAAAAATATATACCTGCTTGACAGGTTTAGGGAAATTTTCGCATATATCGTTAGTATAGCTACTAGAAACAGAGTAACACTAAGTACAGACCTTTGTGAGAGTTCGTTTTTGATATTTTGAACTGTAGAATACTGATCATTAATTTTTACACTAAAATTACGGTTGGTTAAAAAGTTTTGGATCAATTTGATAGGTTACCATTTACATACTAAATTTGAAGAATTATTAAAACTCTTTTTTTCAGACCATTTCATATATTTATTGTATGCCTAATTATAAATAGGTACTGAAATTAGATGTTGATTTCTTCTGAATGTTGTGCAGATGTTGGTATGGATAATATATAGTGAGTCTAGCGTAGAGTGATTATGCCTGAAGCCACATTGTTCTTTAGTAAGATGTTTTGATGTTTCTAATATCGAAATTAGTCGTTTATTATTTATTTTTTCTACCTGGTATCTACCTATTTTGATCATATAAAAATAAATTTAGGATACATTTTATTATTATGCATTTATTATTATCGATTTTCAAAAATCAGATAGATCTTTATGCCACATCCCTGCATGTATAATATAATAGTGTAAGTTCACGCGATAATTTTATGGGTATATGCAGTAATTAGGTATATACGTTAGTAATATTATATGTTTTGAACACAAACATTTTTACAAACGTATGGTAATGACCGTTGATTTTTTCCATCCCCGCCGTAAGTACATTAAATTTGTAATCTAATGAATGCATATTGAATAAGAGTTTATATAATAATACCATATATTATTATGTTTATGTGTGCGTATTCATATAAATATATGTTTGATTGTGGACGGGCGCTAATTCCAGGTGGGACGAATCAGCCCTCCCACGGATCTCCCCATATCTGATCATCCCCTAATAACTCCACGAGTCTTTTATAATAATAATATTTTTTTCAACCGATCGAGTTACGTCGAATGCGTGCGTTTGTGTACCGTATACAAAACGGATATAACGACAAACAGCGTGCTCGTGTGTACGTATATTTGTATGTGTATGAGTATATAATATATTATATAAAAAAAAATTCAAACGGTGTGCGGCCTACGATAATTTTTGAGGGTTACGAGAGACAAATATTACCCTCTATAAAACGCTTATATATATATATATATATATAAACTAAATACGATACGCAACCGTAAATCTACATAAAAGATTATCTCTGCGCGTGTAGTTCACGTCAAGTTTTGATGTTATATTATGTCAGTTTGAATCCGTCAACCGAGATAATGCCAAACGACGAGTTCCGCCTTTTAAATTATTTTATTACGTTTACCGGGCCGTAACATCCGACCGATCGACCGCAAATAAATCGCATGTACGTGTGCTGCAGTGTGGTTTTTTGGGGGATAACACACTTATATGGTCGAGTTGCTCTCAGATTAAAAACAGGTAATCGTGGTTTTAACTACTCTAGGGTCTGATAGCCAGGCACCCAGAGCTAGTCGTTCCAAAGCCGAAACGGGATGATTGAGGAGTCAAGAATATAGACATTTTCACATACATTCTTAAGTAGGCTGGGTATTCAATTAGTTAGGTTAGGTTCTCTTTGTAGTCTTCAATCCTTAGATTGGTTAGGGCACTATATAGATAGGTATGCTACGCCGCCATTCTGCGACACACTTATCAACATTAGATTATAATGATATATAGATTATAATGCATTTCAGTTATTTATTTAAATTTTTTTTTGACATATGGCTTAACGATTCATAATTTTTTTTCTTTCGACATTTCGCCAAATTTCTACTACTTACTAATTACTTTAATTATAGGTTTACTTTCGATATTATATCTTAGATGTATATGAT
>JAIPRL010010223.1:0-15989 GCA_025469235.1 Pemphigus obesinymphae
GAGGAGGAGGAGGAGGAGGAGAAGGAGAAGGAGAAGGAGAAGGAGAAGGAGAAGGAGAAGGAGAAGAAGAAGAAGACCAAATTCTTTGTGTTGCAGGTCGAACTGTGAGAACCTGCAGTATGGGCCGAGAGAGGGCACGAAATTAGTCTTGGGACTACAAAACTACTGGCTGGCCCCAAACGATGGATCATATGTAGAACGTATACGTTAGTTCAAAAAAGATTTAAACGTTTTTCAATATATAATATATAATATATAGATCCTGCATAGATGTTTAATACCGGTATAGGTGCAGTGTATATTTTCTTGTTTATATAAAAAAAAATTATATTTATATATTAAGTATCACGATTTTTACGGTACACACACAACAGTTAATTCTAAAAAATTTTATATACTTGTGTTATTGCACTCGTATATAATATATATAATATTTATTATAGATGTACCGTGTAAACAGCTATATAATAATATAAACGTATAAAGTATATTGTACGAAATGTATTTTTGATATTTTATATATAAACACAGAAAAATTAAATTTTTTTTTTTTTCAATAGACAGTATGTAATTTGAAAGGCGTAAAACATCGCACGTATGTCTATATTATATTGTAATTGTATTGGAAACTACACGTTATATTGCCAATAGAAAAAAAAAAAAAACAGTCTTTCGAATAAATTTTCGTCTATATTGTAACTTTTTGGATTTAGTTACGTGCACTACTGTATACATTCGCGTTGTTAGTAACGTTATAGACATATATATGAGTATATATTATATTGAGTGAATTTTTACGGACATTTAGGTTTTTTTTTTCTATTGCAAATAATATAATAGCGTGTCGCTTGTAATATTATAGAAAATAAAATATATTATGTTTAAATCGTATTCCTTAAATATTATTTAAAGACGTTTTTAATTATTATATACATATTATTGTATACTGACGCGTGTGCAAGCGATTAATATTCCAATTCCAAAAATAATATTCTACTATTACGATTAGGTTAGGTTAGGTCAAGTATTTTGTGTGTTATCCATACAAAATAAAATTACCTGCTATACTATTTTATTCTTCCAGTATTTTGTACCAAGTTTAAACTGCGTTTTACTCGAGTTATTTTTATTTCTGTTTTGTTTTGCGCGGTTCGTTCTTAATATTCGCTTTAGAATTTCAGGTACCTGTCAGTCATTATGTCCTTGGCGTTAAGTTATGAAGTAATCCTGAATTTAGTCCCTTACGATTTAACTTAATCTAGTACGACCCGCTCAGTCAGAGATTCTTATATTTTGACGATCACACGACCCGATCCGTCAAAATGGACGTGATCCCAATATTAAGTTATCACAAAAATATAACAGTCGAGTGTTTTGTGAATAATAACGACAAGAGTTATTTCTCTGTGAAATTTATATATTTCTGACATTAGAGTATATTTATTAGTTTGCGTTACCGTACGCGTCAATATATAGAGTAATTAATGCCAGGTCGCCTAAACGTTCACTAGATGCTTAATGAATGATTAGCGCTTTAGCCAATGACTAAATTATTTAACGGTTCATTATACGATTACTGAATTCAGTAAGCCCTTAAACAAGCTCACTAAACTAGTGGTCCGATTTCGGTTCACTAAACATTTAAACATCATTTTATCGATCCACGGAGGAATAATGAAAAAATTTGTCTTATTTGTTTGCTAGTTGCGCCTATGCCCTAGTATAATTTTTTTTTTTTTAATTTGTCAACCCATTTGGTTTATACACGCGGCGCCACTGCTTGAACCTCTCAACTTCACACACTTCATCACTACTTAACTTTATTATTTGCCTTTCCCCATTCGCTTCGTATTCCCTTTCTCAAAAATCCTATTTAATATATTCCGTTTTACTCCTATTAATCCTTAACCCTCAAAAAAAAAAATTATATATATATATATATTTATACCATTGCATATATATTATCCTTATTATAATTAATGATAATAACTTATTATAGTAGGCAGTGCGGGATCTAGAAAATTTGTCGCCCAGGGCAAAAATAATTGTAGCGCCCCTTTTTAAATTTTAATAAGCAAAAATAAAAGGTCATTCGTCAAGTTCTACAAAAATTTCTATTAAAATTTAAAAGCGATCAACGGAGCCCACTTCTAAAAGCGGGACATTTAAAATGATAAAATAAAATTTAAAAGCTTAAATAGTTTTACATTTTGCGCTCAATCATAATGACGCCCGGGGGCAAGTGCCCCGGTTCGCCCCCCCCTAGATCCGGCACTGATAGTAGTTGAACGTGAATTAATTAGAAATAAAAAGAACACGATTTAATGCAATTATGGTTTAAGAATTTCAATAATAAAAAAATTTATAAATACAAAAAAAAAAATTCATCGAGATACAAATGGTTGTAAGTTGGTTCACTGTCCTCCGGTCTTTGGACAGGATAGTGTATTATTATATTATATTTGAAAGCAAAGATAAATCATTTCATTAGAAGGATGATTTTGAGAAAAGTTCGTTAAACTAATATTTAAAAAAAAGTATAAGTACCGACTATAGAACTGGTTTGATACAAAAAAAATCGCTTTTTACTCCAAAACGACTCCTTCTATTCGAAAAATGTACACAGACAAAATAAATAAATAAAACACATCGTGTTATAAGTTATAATCAATACATTCCTCGTTTCGCCCAGAATCTAAAAATGTCGACAGATATAAAAATATTAGATTTGTATAAATATTCAAGACACTCGGTTAAGTATTTATAAGATAAATGGACAAATACAAAAAAGATCCAATTACAGTGTGATAATATTCCAGATAAATTCCAGAGAGACGGACAAATATATGTCGGAGAAAATAATATTGCTGCACTGTATGCGGAATGTTTCTCATGATAAATAATATGTATGAAAATAAATAAATGAATTAAAAACACGATTTTGAACTCCAGACAAATAGCGTGTCATAATATACAATTTCGTTCATCGGTCATATCAGCAGACAGCAGTCATATCTTCCCTGTCCAGTATGTCACCAGTTTTAAAAGGCATGACAATTATTCATATACAATTATAATGTATATAAATCAATAAAATCACTGATTTAACAACAAAATATAATAACCCACGAGGAAACCACGATTACAATATTCAACAAATAATTATAATGTTTCTATAGGTATATATATTACCTATGTATAATATATAGGGAAATACCTGAGATTTAAAAATTGTATATGTAAAAAAGAATCAATATATTTTTTTTAAAAAAATTACAAGATTAATTATTATATTAATCATTCGGAAAAATATTTTACATATACTATTTATACAGGTACTTACTAAAAATATATGAAACGTTAAAATATATTATAAACAATATTATTATTGTCTATGTTTATATTTTCGTATTATTTGCACGCGGAATGATTAATATTTTTGTATCAGAAATTTTACAAAATATGATGTCCTAAAATGCACTACATTTAAAAGTCGGTAAATTAAAATATTAATAGAAAAAAGCTTGTCAGTAGAGAGGGTGGAAGGCGGAAGTGCTTCGCTCGTCGGATAGGATGCTCATTGTGAATGTATTGAATTTGAAAAATATCCAATGATAAACGGTTTATAATATAAATAAATAAATAAATAAATCGTTTCTGAGCGAATTTCGAGTATTTCGACGTAATATTATTTTCCGATTTATAATAATTTCCCGTCATTTTTGGTAGTTTTCCTATTAAAAAATGATATTTTAAAATTTAGTTTACAAATATTTTCCTTTAAAAAACCCACTGACTGAGAAATTTTAAAATTGATCCTTTTTAAAAAAAAACCAATCATAATTATTTATATCAGAAAGATTTTTACTCAAACGTCCTATACCGACTCCAAATTCCACTATATACAATTTCTTCCAATCAAAAATATAATATACAGTATAAACACAAAGGAATAAAATTTCAAAATTTTTTGGAAATCACTAAAAAGTGATGAAAACTAGTTTTCATAGGTACTTTTTCACACCAATATATTACTATTATAGGTAGTAAATATTTGGTATAAATGTCTATAAATATTTTTGGCATTGTAAATTCCCAATAGGTAATTTATAAAATATTTCGAAAATTTTCTTTTACGTTGAAGAAACGTATAGAGGTCGTAATTTTAAAAAAATCTATCGATTTTGAATTTTTTTGTTGTAATATGGGTTATACTTTAATACAGACCAAAAAATGTTTTAATACACGGTTATTAAGAACGAAATTATAATTTGAAATATACACGTTTTAGATTCTAGCCTCTTGGTTTTAACTTTTTCTATGATGTTTATTGTATTTTTGGAAATACATTTTATAATATTACCTATATAATTATTATATTGTATATGTTTATAATTAAATATAATTGGTTTGAGGGTTTTTTTTTTGATTTCGGAATCTAATAGAATCATGTTTGTTCTTATGTATATATTATTTCATCAAGTTTTCCGCTAAATATTCGGTACAGCCCTATAATCATCATAATTTTCAAATCATATTAAGATTATTTTGATCGCAGATTATTCGTAAAAATACATATAAAATGACTAATATTTTCAATAGATTATCCGGGGTTTAATTTAAATTCCACATCAAGTTAATAACCTCTTATATATTATGGTCTTATAATGGACATAATTTGTCAAAATATACAATAATATTAATAACAATATATAGACAAATATCGAAAACTGGTTTGCAGACTATAATTTGTCCAATTTAGCATAATAAATTATAAAATTCTATCTAAATTTTATATATTACAAAGATGTTATGACTCACAACGAAATAATTTTTAAGTACTTATTACAATATAATTAATTATTATTATATAGTGAAATAATTTGCAAATTTTAATTAATTTATAATTAAAGTAATTTAACTAAACCGCAGTCATTTTGTAACCTATTTCAAATCACGATTATTCTTTAGTTCCCATCTATCCAACTGCGGCAATACAGCAAAATAACGGTACACAGATTGCTTTGGAAACAAAAAGTCTCTAAACCACAAATTTTTTAAAAAAGTATTTTTTTTTATACCCATTTATTAATTTTTAAATGGATTATATTTTGAAAATGGATTAGTTCAATTGAATATTTACATAGTAACTAATATCGAGGTATAAATTATAGAAATGACCGAGATAGAACTTTTTGTTCTCAGCCTACGAAATATTTAGTTATTGTATAACTTCTTTCTCTTTGTCATATAATATTTCACAATAACGATAAGAGATAATGTTTTTCAAATTAATCTACACATTTGATAATGTCAATAATGAAACATTTTTACGTGTTTTTTCATTGGTGTTGTTACCCCTTCATATTTAAATTTTAAATTCTACTAACACGCAACAATTTCAATTTTTCGTACCGTTATTTTAGTATATCGCACGTTAGATTGACTTACACAACAAATGTGGGTACGAGGAATTATTCTTAAGTAGTCACGTTAAACACCTAGAAAAACGTTGAAAAGCTACAAAAATCAGTTATTTGATAAATATTATATAAAATTCCTTTTTTTACATTAGTATAGGTATACAGTAAATACTTATAAACTTAATAAATTAGTTAATTTAAAAAAGCTATTAGGTAATGATAAAGTAAGTAAATAAAAATCAGTAAATGTATAATTTATTTCAAGTTTGTCTTGTTATATTAGTAAGTTGTGACTTGATTATATTTATTTTGAATTAATATTTTATAAGTAACTTAACTAGTCAATATTCTTAAAATGATATATATTTTGTTCTTGAAAATAGCTCTAATAGGGTTTTGATAAAAATTGCTGAAGTATCGTTTTAGGGTGTAAAAATGAGATAGAGATAGATCTAGATACCGAATAAATTAAAAAGTAACGCCGTCTTTCTAAAATTGGTTTAAAATAACTTTTACTACCACAGTAACTATTGTAAGCAAAAACAAATAAGTTCAACGTCCTTTATTTTCCTGTACTGAAATTCTAATTTGATTGGGCTATTATTATTTATTTTTATATAATGTTTAAATTATTTATATTTTAGATTCTGAGTAAAGCGAGGAATGTATTGGTTTTTTAATGACGGGATTTTTTTCCGTGTCTGTATACATTTTTTCGAGTAGAAGGAGTAAAGAGTTTTTTTTTTTCTGACAGCACTTATGGTTCTATGTTAGTATTTTAGAGAGGTAATTTTTCGATTTTTTTTAGAAGTTTTCTTAAGCGTAAAATAAAACTTCCTTTTTATAACAAAAATATTTTATAAATGCACCGAAAATGAAAAACATGGTTGTCGTATAATTATTTATTTCTAATTAATAATATTAAAAACATATATCACTCGGAATAGTTTTTGGAATGCAATGATTTATCTTTGATTTTTAATTTTAAAATAATAATAACACACTGTCATGTCTGTGGATAACTTTTTTCATATTCGGATTATAATATTATGTATGTTATGTTTGTTGAGATATTTTCCAATGGATAAAATTCTGAAACACTTTTTACGAGCGTCTTTTCAGAATCGCTCGCAAAATACAAATCGATGCACTTAAAATACGATTGTCAAGTACACATGCCGTGCCTGTTCATTGTATATTTATAGAAAACGCTTCAAGTCCATTCAATGTATCTATTGTCATATATTCAATTCAGGTAGGTACATATAATAGTCGTATCTTTGTTCTTCGATTTATGTTTTACAATAACTATTTTTATTCTCAATCTTTATACACGAATAGGTATAGGTATAGGAAATTGTTTTTTTTTTTTTTTTTTACAAATAAGAAATATAAATAAAACATGCATTATAATAAAATCGCCTAGGCAATATATAAGCATATATATTTATGGCGATCATACGTGATTAATTTTCGCAGGACAGTCAATTGTCTTCTCGTTGATTTTTATTACATTATCCTACAAAGACCGGTGAAAAGAACGATGAAATTAACTATTGGTTAATAGGTGGTTAAGTTCATTCGAATAGATTTTTTTTTTTAAATAGTTAATTACCGATCAAAGTTAAAATGTGACTTAAGGTATATCCAATCTTAAAAGTTATATTTTTTTATTTATACGGTCTGTAGACTATTTTGTTCATCTAAAAGTCAATTTTTTTTTATAATAACAAAATATAAAAATTAATTGTATGAAAGAAATTGCATATTACCAATAAAATCGAAAATATGATATGCAAAATTAATGAAAATAATTAACTCAAATTAGGTATGTTAATCTTTGGTGGTTAAAGATTAATAATAAACAGAACATAATTTCAACTCGTTAAGTTTAAAATTAAATTCTCAAAAATATTAAATTACTTAATTCAGTTTTAAAAAAAAAGTTCATTATTTTATTTTACATGAAACAAATTAGAATTTAAACAATTAAAATCATTCAAAAATACCAATAATTAATACATAGGTAATAATAAATATATTAATAAATGATAATATTAATTTGAAATTTCTATTTTTTAAATTTTTATTGTGTATGAAATTACATAGAACTTTGATTATAACGAACTAATGAGAATGTATTGCTTTAAATGTGATAATTATTTACTGTTGTTTATGAAAGATTAACTGTAAACTGTTAAATTAATACAATGAAAGTGTAAGCTAGTTGAATTAATTAGAATTAATTATAACTTTAACTATTCAGTAAAAAAGTTTAAAAAAATATTAAATTTTAAATTTAATTATAATATGATGCGATCACTCTTCTAAAATATACGTCATGTATGTATAGTTGAATTGAAGTTGAAGGACGAGAACTATTATAATATATTTTATAAACTATGCAATTTAAGATGTATACTTTATAAAGGTAAAGCGAAAATATCTGAATATTAAAAAGCTTAAGAAAAAATCAATAGGGAAATTTAGTAAATTTTTTGAATTAAGCTACCTATGTTTATAATAATAATATTGTAATCAAATTCAAGGCTGGAAAAGTTAAGTTAGTTTAAAAAAAAAAACAAGTTAAGTTAAGTTAAAAGTTACTAATAAATTTAATATAGTTAATAGTTTAAATGTTCTAATTAACAATAAAAATAAATTTGAAAATACCTCTCAGTTGCTATAATATCTATAATTTTGTATTCTCACTAATATTAATATGAAACAGATAGTAAGCACTACTTATGAATTGACACAATTAATAGAACATGGATCAACACACAATAATATTGACAGTTTCAACGCGAAAACTAAACTGGTCTGTGTCACATGAAACGAACATTTACTACAATATTTACCTCGTGTTTTCGTTTTAACGTTAGTTTATCATGATTGTAAATTTCTCAAAATAACAATAATACATGGCATCTAAATATTATAAAAATAATGCAAAGATAATGAGTGTCACTATCACAGTAATACTATAATTTTCTTATAATCTTATTTATATAAAGTATAAACAATAATATATCTGCATAGAAGAATTTATTAATAAAATTTTCTATACTAAAAATAAAAACCCCATTCAGAAAATGTTCATTGTTCTTCAGACCAAATTTAATTTAATTTAGATAATTTTTTATAAAATTAACTTGCAGTTAACATGTTAAGTTTTCAAAAAAGTAACTTGTTAAGTTAAAAGTTAATTTGAAAAATAAGTAACTAAATTTTAATTTTTAACTTGTTAATGCTCAGCCTTGATAAATATATATACGTCTTTAACTATAATAATATGTTAGGAGGACGCTATAAAATTGATTTTTAAGGGGTTTTGTATAGATAATTTTTATGAAATTTTAAGAAAAGATAAAATCCAAAAATTTAAAAACATTCAATTATATTTTAAAAATAGTCATGTGACCGTACCATTTTTTATTGTTATGTTATCACGATATTTGTTGAAAATTAAGTTCACGCTCTTATAACTACAACTTTTCTATATACAATTGCAGAATCAAACCCCTAACAGCACTGACCGTCCTATTATATTATTATTATATTTATAAAAATAAGTATATTATATACTTATTTTTATAAATATAGGTAGAAATATGGTATATTCAAGTACCTACTAATATAATTAAAATATTTTTAAATATTTTATCCTTGTCTAATAATTGTATATTATATAACCATTTATATATTTTTTTATAGATAATTACTTTAGATTTTCAAGTTTCTGAAACGGTTTTTTTTTTTTTTTTTTTTTTTAGATACGTGACTATAGCGAGTATAAATGCTATTTTGCGGGTTAAAACGAAAAAATATTTAAGCAATAATATATAATATAAAAAGACGAATTGAATCCGTTAAAAATATCATTATACCATTCAATTTCTAAATAAAAATGACGAGATTTTCGGTCTAATACGAAATACATTTTTATGTTTACGTTATTTTGAGTTTCGTTTTTTATTGAAATAATATTATAGTGTGATGATCTAATAATCGTACAAAATGTACGAGAGACGTGAGTGAAGCATGAGAGGTAAATACTATACTATATACTTATATACATACGTATAAATACTTATATATTATAGTATATATGTATTCTACGAAAATCCGATTAAACGTTTAAAACTTTACGTAAACGTTTGATAAATAGAAGAAAGTGATTGAAGCTATTCGTTTTAAATTGGGTACATCACGTGAAAATGGTTTTTTTTTTACTTGGATTATACTATGACATTCCTGGTTACGTTTATGATGATTATTTTGGCAAAAATAATCGTCTGTCATAATCATCTGCACGGTACAAGTACGACAGATATGGGGTAGTATTTTGAATACTTCAATATTTGGAACACTGTATTCAGAATATTTTTTAAATATAATTTTTTTTTTCAATCATTTAATACATTATTTTGAATACTACCTGTTTTAAAGCATTTTATTCATTGAAAAAAAATTATTTTTAAGATTCAAATTATATATTTCAAATAATATTTTTTAGTGCGTTTCCGTCAGACTCCAATATAAATATTGTTATCTCAGTATAGGTATATATATATATATTATAAAATAATCAGAACCCCTTAAACAGACATTATTGTAGTTTACCGTTGGATAAAATAATTATATAATTACTACTTAATATTTTCATTATTGAAATTTAGTATATATATAGCTAAGAGAAAGTATTCTTAAAATATTTGGAATATTTTTGTGAAGTATTCTGAATACTTATTGGGAATACCATTATCACAAATTATTTGAATACATATTCTGAATGAAATTAAAGTATTTATAGAGTACAATATGTATATATATATATATTAGGGTGGTCCTTAGTTATAAGAGAAGAAAAAAAAATTAATAATATTGACGTCTCACCCGCTTATTTTGTTCAATATCGGAAGAAAGTCATTTTAGTTAAATTTGGTCATGATCACTCAACTCCTTCTTGGTCCTATAAAGGGTTGAAAATATCAAAAAAGGGTTGTTTTTTAGTTTTATTAATTTAATTCCAAAAATATTGCACTTAGCATAGAACTTTAAATAACTTTATTTATAAAATATAGTATTTTTCATAAAAAATGTTATAAGAATATTTCTGGTAATTTCATTAATTTCCCAGAAAAATAATTAAATATAAAAAATTAAATTTTTTTTTTTGGCGAAATTGACTTATTACGGTTATTTAAATATATTTGACACACGGTTAGAGATAGGATAAAATGTTTCATATAAAAATTATGTAAAATTATATTATAATAATATATATAGAGAGTATTTACTGTTTTTGAACGTATTCGAAATACGTTTAATACGTATTTTATCCAATTCTCAAGTCCAATAACGCTGACTTGCAATAACTTGCATAATAATAAGCGTATAGACTTTTTGTACGGTCATCGTCTCGGATATTGCGTAATTACCGGTGACCGATCCTTCCGTCGCGGGTCCTTGACAATGTCGCGCATTACGCGCGAGTACTGTGTAACACTGCAGCACGTATTATAACTGTATGGCAGTGAATCATTTCAAGGCCCTATTTGCATCATAGACTCGTAAAACGTTATGTTGTATAGTTCAAAGAAATTTCGTGGTGAAATCCGGTGTAAGCCGTGTCGTTTCCGTTAACCCGACCGAAATTGATCATCGTGTGGAGAATGCGGATTTCGTCATTTCGTTACCTATACATTATATACACGTGTGAAATGAGTCCAATTCGACTATAATTTTGTGCATCGTTCGGGAAAATCGGAGGAAATGCAATGGGTTTATTATAACATAAAGCTGTTGTTGTACACGTATACGATACGGACCAGTGTATTTTTTTAAGACATTTTCATTGGCCGACAATAAAAAAATTCATCAGAATATATATGAGTACCTATATATATATATATATATATACTAAGTAGCAATGCTGGGCATTAACGAGTTAAAAGTTAAAAAGTTAAGTTAATTTTAATTAAGTTACTCAACGAGTAACTTTTTTTTCAGATTAATTTTTAACTTAATAAGTTACTTTTTTATATTAAAATTAACGTGTTAACTTCAAGTTAACTTTATACGATAGTATCTAAATTAAGTTAAATTTTGCCCGAAGAACAATGCAAATTTTCGAATGAGGATTTTACTTTTTGGTATCTTTACGCAATTTTAGTAGGTACCTACAATAGCATATACGTCCGTAATCGTTAAGAATCGATGTACCACTCACGCACACGCCGCGACGTTGGCCGTTCACGAATATTGGACTGAGCCCGGTCTTTTTAACTACATGGAGGCTGGTATTTATGTCCATCCATAGTATAGAAAATATATTGAAGTGATAGGTACTTACTGCTTATTTTATACTACCTTAGTGTGAATCAAACAATAATGTATAGGTATCATGGCAGTTAGAAGTTATTTTCTGATTTCTTATTTATGCATGGGTTTTAAAATGAAGTGTTGTATTTTTATTTTTACATGTAAGTATACACTTTTTCAGGCAGAAGAAGTCCCCGGTAGTTTTTTTGAGCGTAAAGAATAACCATCCTTTTTTACCTTTTTACGATATAATAGGTATATCGACCTTTTTTTTCTAATTAGGAAATTTTTACTCTTAACTAAGTTAAGTTACTTTTTTTTTTCAAAGTTAACTTTTAACTTTAAAAGTTAATAAAAAATATACGAGTAACTTTTAACTTAACTTCACTTATATTATTTTCAATTAGGTAACTTAACTTAGCGAGTTAAAACATATCGTTAACTTGCCCAGACTTGCTAAGTAGTACACTTACGCCATTCGTCCCTGATGATATAGAAGTTTTTCTGTCACATGTCAATTACTTCATCGCTCTAAACTTCACTATCTAGTGAATATACCTACCTATATTTTAATTTCAGAAAATACTTTCTATATCGCCACTCACCCTCTTATAGACATAATTGTGTCCTTAGAATATTCTGTACCTACGTTTAATACAATATTGTAAATCGAAGTAGATACCTATATATATCGATATTTGATTAATCATCAACGAATCCATTATTAAAAATGCATTTCCATCTATTCACTTTTATATATTTATCCATAATCATTCATTACCCAATTATTTCACATTAGTATGTTTTATAATTGAAAACGTATGTTGCCCAGTCTTCAATAATAAAATCTACTGGTGACAAAATATTTTCACTGGGCGACATTTATGTCGCCTAGTTTACTAGCTTAAAAAATGCACTGATACGGTTGTACAAATAGCTCGATAATTCGTTTCGGGAAATGTAGGCCGGCGCAAGGTATTGTGAGGCTCTGGGCAAAATAGAGCTTTCAAGAAGAGGAAATAAGTAAACCACCCCCCTATTTAATTG
Organism: Pemphigus obesinymphae; assembly: GCA_025469235.1. Taxonomy (NCBI): domain Eukaryota; kingdom Metazoa; phylum Arthropoda; class Insecta; order Hemiptera; family Aphididae; genus Pemphigus; species Pemphigus obesinymphae. The sequence goes on from JAIPRL010010223.1 coordinate 12,798, forward strand.
ACTAATGTATATATATAGGTAAGAGTATATTGAAAACCGAGAGAGTGTAAAGATGTGTCAAAAAAATAAAAAATAAACCCTGGACGATTGTATTGGTTCATCCGAAGGGACTGTAAGAAGATCCTGGGATATAGGATATAGTGTATTAGAAATTATTATTTAAGATTTGAGAGCAAAGACAAATCATTGAGTTTGAAAGACGATTTTGAGCTAAGTTTGGTAAGTATAATATCATTAAAAAAAAAAAAAATAGAAATCAAGAACCTTGACCATTTTATTTAATATTTCCCCTACATTTATAAACTATTTCCGTTAAAAGGGTAGTTTATATCTTTACGCAGAAAACTATTACTAAGAATTTCAAAAATGGCCTGTTCGAAGTGCCGACTAGAACCAATTTGATATAGAAAAAAAGCTGTATACTTCAAAACTCTTTCTGGACTAACCAAAAATATATATACGGACCCCACAAAAAAATACGGTTTTAATTTTTAATTTTATTTTTGTTTGTATTTTCTTATTTTTGCATATTAACCCTGGGCCTCTCACAAGTCATCTCAGTGAAACCCTACAGTATTCTTTGCTTAAATATAAAATTAATTAATTAATGAATAATAATAAAATCCGTTAATCCGTTAATATACTGCAAATTTATAATATTTTCTGGTCAAACTATACTTTATACATTCTGATCATAGTTTAATAAAAAAAAAATGTACACAAAAACAAACGATTACACTATTATGAAATATGAGAATTTCAAGTTTTTAACTATAATAAGTTTTTCTATTTTGTACATTTAAACACGTAAAATATGTTAACCGAAAAATGTCAAATTTTCTCATTTTTAAATTGCAAAAAAAAATCTCCACGCGACAACACGTTGTATAAATATTCCCATATTTAAATATATTCTTAAAATTTTGTATTCGCTATTAAACTAAGCGAAAATTCTATTATTTAATTAACAAGGGTAGTGAACGCGTTATAAACGAAAATGGGTAGCTTCCTGGTTGTCTTAACACGGATGCAAAACACCGATTATTATTATTAATCGTTCTCGTAATATTAACGCTTCGTATTGATAATATGATTTATACGGAATACATTAGGTGGCCATACACGAGAGGACTTTTTGACGGATTTTGTCCGACGGACTAGGTCTTTAGTTGTGCCCACTAACGTAAAAATGAAAGTCCGCTACTTTTCGCGGAGAGTAATCTCCAGCGGACTTAATCTACTGGTTAGTGGAGGAAATCCGTTGATTTTTATGCTTAGTCCGCTGGTCTTTCAAGACGTACTGAAAGACCTACGGATTTATACGACAGATTTCAGCTGATTTATCAGTTATCATTATTATTTTACGAGTTTTGGGTAAAGTAAATAATGTTATTTTATGCTCGTGCATTTTAAATACCTACCTACCTATATAATGAATGAACATATAACATAACTTTTTATTTATTTTTTGTTTTTTTTTTTTTTATTTTTGTTTTTATATTCAACTGCACTTATTTTCCATAAACATGATTTTGATTGGTATAGTTCTATAAATTCGGTAGTAACAGACCTACTCCACTCTACTCCACTCATGATGTAAAAATGTAAAAATGTACATACAAAATGCATGTACCTACTGAGTACTGAGCATAAAATTTGAGGTATTTTGATGTTTATCAAAAAAAAAAAAAAGAAAAAATCGTACACAAACTATTGATAAGTAAACAGATGATATTTTATGATCATAATAAAATAGATAATAAATAATAATAATAGGTCCGTCGGACCCGGTCCGCCGGATCTGGTCCGATGGTTATGGTGGAGATGCGAGAGACTTGGATCCGTTGGACTAAATGTGTCGGATTTTTTCTCTTGCCGGATTGAATCCTTGGACAACACGCACACGATAGGACTTTTTAGAGGATTTAATCCGCTGGAGATGAAATCCGTCAAAAAGTAGTCTCGTGTATGGCCGCACCTATATATTATTATCGTTACCGCAGTCATATCACAACACTACATATGGCGCACAATCAATGTGCATTTTTGTGTTCGTAACAATTATTAATAACGGCGGTGGTAAAAAATCGATGGTAAAATATGCGCGTATTTTAAAACAATTCATAATAAAATAATAATATACAATATAAATATTATAGTCTAATTTTTTCGTGTACGAAAACTTTCGCTCATGAATTGCTAATAAGACATTTTATGATATCGTGAGGCTGCAACGATTTATCGTAAAAGTCACGCGAGCGACGGATAAATATATATATATTCACTCGTATATGTATACGGGTAGAGTTATGGGTATATAGGTAGGTGCGTACACTCGTATAGGGTATCTATATACGAAATAAAGCAAATCGAGTATGCAAAGTCGGTTTTAAAATCGTGAATTTTGAATACGAGGTATAATAATGTATATATACACTAGAAAATACTCTCGTATGCCTATTATTAAAAATTAGAAAATTTTCAACGGTCCACTACGATGATCTCTCTATTGTGTTTCGCAAAAGCATACGTATCGTTACGTTGATATTATCGTATCGTGTATTTTATTTTTTTTTTTTTTTTAATCTCGAAAAATATCATCGATACAACGTTGATGGAATGTCGGATAACCTTCATATATATTACATCGTATATACGAGTAAACGATATTCTATTTAGGATTTAAATATATTGGTATAATATATACAATATGTATATATTATACAATATATGTACGCGGTTATATATTAATGTAAAAAAAAGTTTTCTCTTTCATTGGTGGCCCCCCCCCCCTAATATAATGTTATATTATGAAATTTTTTTTTTCAAATTTGCATTTTCCCGGGCTCTATATAGTGTATTGAAATCGGGGTAAATGCCAATGTGTATGATAGAAAATTGTAAACCAGGTATTGATAAATTGTTTCTGATTGCCCCGGGGGGGGGGGGCATAATCATATATCCAATAACGCATATATACAAACCCGTATGTGTTTTTTTACAAACCCAAAATGTTTGCGTTTGCCCTCGAAATATTTTTTATTTTATTTTTTTATTTTTATATATATATATATATTACACATATATATACCATAAACGCCAAACGGCTTTTAACAATTAGTATAATAACAATATTATTAAAACATTAATATTAAGAATATACTTAATGAAAATTATAAACAGTAATAAAAA
>JAIPRL010010224.1:0-15988 GCA_025469235.1 Pemphigus obesinymphae
ATTTATATAAATATGTATGTAAAAAATAAATAAAAAGTGCATATTTTTAGAGCATATTTGTACTTTTTTCAGTGCATAAATGCATGCATATTTAGTACTTTTTAAGTGCATTAAGTTCCGAGCCCTAATTATTAGTTATTATTAGATGTAATACTATATAATTACCTACTTATAATATAATAAATTCGACGATTAAAAATTATGTCATATCTAATGATTAAAAATTATATTTATTTAAAGAAATACGCGGTCAAATCTATAAAAAAATTTAGTTACAAAATCAATTTTTTTCAAAAATTTTCTTTTTTTTTTAAATTATTTGTTAAATACAGTTAAAATTCCAATTATGTTCTTGCACAAAAAAAGCTATTTCTTATTTCTATTTCTATTTTTTTTTTTTATAGAGGAGGGTATTCTTTGAATAAAATATTTAATTATGTAACCACAAATATATTATTGCTCTAATTAAGTATAATGTTTAATCTAAATACAATCATAAATACAACTTTAAACAACCTAAACAAATTTTAAATATTGTCAACAGTTTTTTAGTAAATTTTTGAATAATAATTATTACGCATTAAGCGAATAAATAGTAAAATACAATGTTAAATAATAAAGGCAATGATTTTGATTCCCTTGGTATTTACAAATTAAAATGTAGTTTTAATAAGTAATATATTGGAAAAATAATAGACATTTTAAAACTATATAGACTATAGCACCTATTAGATAAATTATATCTATTTTGCTAAAAAGTTTTTAGAAAATACTCATAATATTACTTTTAATATAGAGTTAGAAATATGAAACACATAAAATAAAATTTATAAGAATTTTAGAATAATAAATGTAATTATATTTTAAATATACATACTGATTTATATATTTATATACTGAAAAATAATGTTTTACACCAATATATGTATTAATAATAAAAAATAACATATAAATATTATAGCATTCTTATTGTAAACAATTCTTTTTCCATGTATTCCTGATATTTTTTTCTTTTACTTTAATTGTTATATTTTTTTGTACTTTGACAATAACTTTTAGTTGAAACCGGTAATAATAAACTTATTTTCTTAACAACTCTGATGTATATATGTATTTTATACTCTTAAGTTTTCTTTATTATTATATTAAAAAAATAATTAAATTAATACAAAATATGAATATCAATATAGGTTCAATAATTAAAATACCACCCATAAAACACTTGTAAAATTACAAAACCCATTATTATATCCATGCATGATACGAAATTTATTATAAAATTCCCAATTTTTTAATTTATGTAAATAATAAATTAATCACTTTTATTTATACCCTCAATTATAAATTGAATATCTTGTTGTTTTCGTAATTTAAAAATATTAATACGATTTATTACGATTATTAGTGTAAAATATAGTAGGTAATATCTTATTTTCAATAAGTATTGAGTTCCTATTCAAAAATAATACTTGTCCATTTTCACTATAATAGTTATTTTACTACTTTTATAGAACCAAAATTCTCTAATGGTTTTGATTTTAAAAATTAGTAAATAATATTAAGATTATAATTTTACTAACGGACCAATATAATGAGTACCTATTCATATAAACAAATGTACGTTATTTAATTTTAAATCTACGATAATTAGGTGAAAAGTTGAGGAAAAGCGTGAACGTGTTTTAATATTGTTAAAACGCATATAAAAAAGAAGTAATAATTATTAGACAAATTTATAATTTTTTTATTACACTTAAGAAAAAAATGTATAGGTATGTCAACATATATAAACACAATTTATTATTATAGGAATTATATCTGTGTGACAGTTACTTACTGATATTTAGTTTGTGCTTATTTATATTCTATTTCATAATTTATGATTAAGATTTTTTTTTGGGGGGGAGGGGCAGGGGTACAGAAAACTGGTATAGGAAACTTAAGTAAGATGGGACACCTAACTTTAAATGCATTTTACAACCTAATTATATTATTTTGTTGGTAAGACATAAAGAACCTTTTTTATACAAAACTTCATGTTATTTCTAATTGTACAGTCATAAATTAAATACAATTATTCATTATTAATAAATTTGTTTCTAAGTATAAAAACTACTTTTGTTCCACCGTGGACTATAATTGAGGTAAAATCGGACACAATGTAGGTTAGATGATACAATAGTTTTTTTTAATTAAACGTATCTATAAAATGTATAACCAGAATTAACTTCATCAAACCTACATTAATCGAAAACTTATAATATTATCTATGAAAAGTTATAACACAATAGTTAAGAATAAAAAAATATTTATTCTTTTAATCGTTATTTATTATAAAGATTACAAAAATTCATATACGAAATAATTACAAACTTCAATAACCGTTTTATTATTGCTTATTTGTTATTGTTACAAATAATTAGGCTGATTTCAAACAGGGTAAATAATAACAAAAAAAGGTCATATATTTATAAAACTCAATAATTAAATTAATTTTTCCAGGACTCATAAATCTTAACGTCGTCAGTCGTCACTGCAGATTCTCATAAATTGCATTGACTGCGTGAAAAGTAGGAGAGGTGGGCTTATGTGCTACAGGTATATGGGCGTATATCCCTATATACCTATATGTATATATCAGTGGTCTGACCTTAGTCTAGGCAACTCACGCTAGCGCTAGCTAAATTGGACCTATATGATAACTATATTATATAAATATTAATTTCGATATAGTATTAGATAAGTGCAGTTGCTTGCAGTAAGTAACTTGAGTTTCGTTTTTACATAATTTGACGGTTAATAGAAGGCTTAATACAGACGACGCATATTGAATAGAATTCCGTAAGTGAATCCAAATATAATAATATAGGTGTTTGAAGTTAAAAATTAAATAGATGTAAATAAAACCTTTATACCTATTTCTAGTATTGAAACCGAAAATAAAGTTCAATAATATTGTAAAAAAATTTTAATTAAATAATTAACCATGACTATAGTGGTGTAAATTTTAATGAAAATTTTGAAAATAAGTGTATTTTTATTATTAAATACTTTATCAATACCTTAGTATTATATAATTTATTATTAAGAGGATACTATATACCTATTTTAGTGATATTAAAATACATTCACGCTCTATAACTATACAACTTCTCTCTTAGTAATTGTAGAGTTAAAATTTATACAAAATATGAAATTTGAGAACATGTAATTTTTCCGTAGCGTAGAGTTTATTAAGTCAAAATACATTTTTTATGTATTATTTTATTTTTAAAATGTTAAAATTTCACGATTTTCAATAACATAATTAAAAAACATATTGAATTGAAACTCCACACTACGGCATTTTAAATATTCTCATATTTTATATTTTGTATAAATTTTGACTGTACGATTATAAAAGTTGTATAAGAGCGTGAAAAAATATCGTGAAAACACAACAATAAAAATGGTATTGACTCATGACAATTTAAATATTTTTAAATTGTTGGATTTCCATTTTTCTTAAAATTTCATAAAAATTGCCTATACAAAACCCTTTAAAAATCGAGTGTGTAGCGTCCTCTTAAATACTTTTAGTTATTTAATTATAAAAGTAGAGATAGATACCTACTTTAAACTTCAATTTTAATATTATATGTTATTCAGATTAAACAGCTTTAAAATAATTATTCCAGGAATAATTACCATCAAAATTAAATATTTATTAAGTACCATCACTGATCACAAATATTAAAATATTAAGAATAAATGATTTAAAAATGCATAGAACATTATGAACAGTAGACCAATCATTACATCCTCCCAAAGAAATATTTCAAAAAAATATATACCCATAATAATAATAATCTTCAAAATGACCATTGAAAATTTTCAGAAAATTCCAGTGAAAAAAAAAATTTCAAGCTTATATTTCTATACATGCATATAAAAATGCATTTCGTAATTTTATTAGTGATATTTTTTTATTGGTACTGTTTTAGTTATTATACCTAATTAATATAAATATACTTATACCTATACATACTTAAATAGATATTTCGTACTCATTTAATTGATTTTAAATTTAATTTTGATGAATACTTTTTTCATTACCTATTCACGCTTTCTAAGTACAGCTTATCTCTAATTATCGTAGATTTAAAATTAATACAGAATAATATGATAGATGATAGACTATGTACCAGGAATGAGCATAGCGTTTTTTTATAACTAAAATAATTTTTATAAATTTGAAAATTTTATGTTTTTAATATACAGATTTTAGAAATTTAAATAAATATATTGAAAAATACTCTATGCTTGCGATCTTATATTAAGTTTTTATTTTTTATTTAGTGTAATTATTTTTATATTATGATCATTTTTAATCAAAAAGTTACAAGTAGTTTTTGAACAAATATGATTATATTATATTTATAATTATATTATTATATAACAAATACAACAATAAAAAATGGTAGAAATATAAGGTATTTTTTGAATTAATTTTAAAATTTACCTATTGTAACATTTTTAATTGTTAAATTTTCATTATTTAATATAACTTCTTAAATATTTTCTATGCAGAACCACTTAAAATGAATGGTATAGCGTTCTTTTAATATATACATTACAGCGACGAATTTTACTGTATATAGTAAATAATTCAATTCTCTATTTATATTTTCTATGATGAGAATATTGTAATATTTATATATTTATATATATACATATTTATTTGATTTATTGTAAATGTTTTTTTTACGATACGTATTTGTGCACGTACAGGCCCGGTCTCGGGCTCGTTTGTGGTCCAGGGAGACGATGGCGGCAGGAGGACTCCAAGGTGGGGTTGGGGGCTTAAGGTGGTTTCCAGATCCTATAAAGTTGTTGGCATGTTTAATGGCAATTATATAACCAAAAAATGGAACACAAAACGTTAATTAATCGGACAAGGAACGAGAAAATGCGTTCTTCACAAAGTCGCGTTGTGTACTAACTTCAAATAGAAATACGAAATGAAAAAGAATAATAGTATATATTTTTTTTGTAGATAACAATAAACTATACATAATATATTATTTTCGTTAGATTATAAGACATTATTTAGACTTAAGTGGAAGAACACAGATAAATACAGATATCCGTACATAAATTGCTATCGGTCCCGCAAATATATCTGGCTGTTAGTTACGTACTTTAATAATAAGCCGTAAATAATATAAATATAATTTCGCTAATTTTTTTAATTTAAATTTTTCTTCAATTTTCAAATTGAAAATTTATAATTGTGAAAAAAATTATTTGGTATCGCGGATCACTTGAGATGAGTCCACGGACCACCAGTTGGGGACCACTGCCTTAAACGGACACAAAAGGATTTAATAAAGGGGGTGACGTGAAGGAGGAATGTGGGTGAACGTTTATCGAGGACCTTGGGTACGCAAGGTAATTGGAGCGTGATGTTAATGAATAGAACGGCAAAGACATTAGCATAGCCCCCTCGGTCCACGTCCACGTCGTGGACTATATAATAGTAATTATAAATAAATATTGAGAATTAACAGTAAAATTTTTTTTTAATTCACTTTCGTACACCAATTACAGTTTTTATTGATTATTTGACTAACATGGTAATGTGGAAATAATAACCAGTAAATATGACTTAAATATATAGAAAAAAAATGATGAACGCACTACCCATTCTTAACATTATTTGTCATACAAGATAATATTTAGTATGTTATAAATTGTTTATTTATTTTGACGCCGGTCTCCCCTAAGTTTTAAGCATTAACTAAAAATTTAATAAAAAATTAATCATTGTTTATTATAATTTCTAACTATTTATATTTGAAAAAATCTTTTAAATTTATTCTTTGGTCTTTACTGGATTATTAAATAAATTGAATATATGATTGAGAGTAATAGTATTTTTATAACTCTGCAAAGTTTCACTCAGAACTATTTTATTGATTCATAATTATTACCATCGTTTACTTTTCACACAATAACAATACAGATTATAGTATTATACAGTCAAAAACTGTCTATTCAATACACTTTTAAAGGGCACATTTCTTTATGAATGTGTTATACTATATATATATATATATTACGGGCATGGTACAATAACGGCTAGTGTACATATTACCCGGTTAATGTAAAAGAGCGGGACCATTTTCTTCCAAAAAATATATTTATTTATGTATTTTATATAAAATAAAATAATAACTATAATACACTCTACTGAATAGTTTTTACATCGATAATGTTACAAAAACAAAATATATAAAAATTACAATATTAAAAAAAAAAAAATCAAGTAAAATTTGTTTTAATATTATTTTAGACATTTTGTATATTTATTATTTATCAATTTAAAATTTTTAAATAAGTATATTAGATTTATGACGACTTATTTGGAAAAAATGAAAATGTAACAATAATATAAAAAATCAATAGGTATGTTTTTATTTATAACTTTTTATGGTCTTTTTAGTTAGATTAATGCCTATAATAATTATGTAATATATTATAATATAAATAAATATCTAATAAATTAATTATAAATACCTATCATTTTCCAAAAAATGTGTAGGAAAATGGAAAATTGAGAAGCGTATATAATCAATGAAAGAAATAGAAGGAATAGACATTTCTTTGGAGGAAAATGGAAGTAGAGGAATATGGAAACTGATTTTTGGATGAAAATGTATACGGTCATATAAACCTTATCCATATGAACATTGTAATGTATACATTATACACTTTAAATACCTATGTACAATGTATACATTATCGGGTGTGCTGTGGATAAAGTATTCGTATATCACTGAAAATATAACTGAAAATGTCGGTATAACATGACCAACGGTACAAACACTTTGAAATAGTTCAATTACACAGATTAATTCCAGTAAAAAAAGCAAAATCATACTAATCCGAAAAAATTATTTATTAATAAAAATATATTTGAATAATTATATTATTAAAGTTTATTTGATTGGAATTAAAGTTTTATGTTAAAATGTTTTGAAACCTTGGCCACCGGAAAAAGATTGCACATTAGGTATTAACTATTTCACGCAAAGATTTTTTGTGGCTGAACTTCTAAAATATCTATTATTGGTTCATCTGTCTGTTGATACTAGTAAATGGTTACGATTGTTAATTTGATCACCAGGGAGATAGATATCATTCGTTTTAAAATATTTCTATTACATAGTTTTAAGTAACATTGTTGATTTGGTTACTAGAGAGATAGATAATATTCGTTGTTTTATATTTGTATATTTTTGTTTGAAATATTTTTAGTAACCGAGAATTTAGCACACTTGTAAAGTGGGATTTCCCAACTCGTTTATATTTCAAACCTTAATAATTATTAAACCTTATTATTTTTTTATTAATCTAATTTTATATTTATAAATACATTTATTTTATATATAGGTACTTAATTAATATTATATTTTTATGGCTTTTGTTTAATTAGTTTAAATAGGGGATAACCTATTGGTACCTATGGAACGTAAAGTAAAAATATAAATCTGTTCGTACGAAAAGCACGTTGCTTGAATGTAGAACACTAATGTACATACTTTAATAAGTTGTTGTTTTGTTCAATAGTTCCCGGATAAGTGATAACAGGTATTTTAGTGACACGCTGTAATCAATGAAATTTTTCCACTATAATATTCGATATATATAGCTGCTTATATTCTATGCCAATATTAATTTGTTGAATGAAATTGCAAAATAATCGTTTCTAAACTCAAAACATACCAAATTGCATTCAAACAAAGTGTTAATTGTTTTATACTGAATAATTAATATTTAGTTTTTCAACCTATTCGTTTTATATAATACGAGTATAGGTATTATTATTATTATATTTTTTTAATCATTTTATTTTAGTTTAATTAATCAAACATTAAATTAACACAACAATAATGTTTAATTGTAATAGTCCGAATTCATTATAGTAGGTAAAACAAATTTACAAATTAAAAACTCTAATCTATTAAAGCATACAATTTTTAGTAGATAAATGCCAATTTATGAGACTAAAATTACTAAATTATACGTATAAAGTACTTACTCACTACGCTCGTAGAAAATATTCATTATATTCTTCACTGGAAATCCATTTTGAATTTTTTCTTTTATTATCCTTTATCTTTGTTGTTTTTTTTATTAAATAACATTTCAAGTATCATACTTCAAAATACCATACAATGTATACAATTATCATATTATATTGGTTAAACATTTAAGCCATTTAAAAAATAAAACTATGAAGAAATATTTTCTTTAAAACGTGTTGGTAACAAATAATAGTGAATACAAGCAGAGGCGGAACTAGGAATTTCAACGCCCGGGGAAAAGTGTATAATTACGCCAAAAAAAAAAAAAAAACGTAAAGAAGCAAAAATAAAATCATTAACTTTTTTGGTGCCAACTGAAACCATCAAATTGCACACTGGTGTTTTGTTTGCCCATTTACGTGTAGTATACTTTCAAAATTTTACTCTAACCAAAAATTTTACGCCCGGAAATCAAATCCCGTCTATCCCCACTCCCCTAGTTCAACCTAAAAATACAACTGAAGGCTGTATGTTATGCCTGAAGATAAATAATTATACCTCTTAAAATATTTTTAATTTTTAAAATTTAGTGTTTTCAAACTTTACAAGATTTAAAAAAATTATCTTAGACATTATGAAATATAATTAAAATATCTTGTATATCGTATAAATCTTATATAGGTACCTGTAATTAAGCTCAAATAAATGTTCAAGTTTTTAAAATTATAATTTATAATAACTAAATTTTACAAGCCACTGATTATTCGTGAGAAGAATATATTTTTCTGAAATGATGGTTACAAATTATTTCTACAAAAAATGTGCAGAACTTATTTAATTTTTAAGATTTTAAAACAAAAATTTGAAAATAATACGGTATCGTAATTTTTTATATGGTACTATTTAAGCCGATAGAAAAAAATTTTGCCATTTTTAACTATTTTATAAACAGTTAATTTACATGTTATCATTTCCGACAAATATTGATTCGATGTTTAGGTTATTTTCAATGGAATTGTCAAGTAAATAATCTTTAAAAATTTTGTTGTGCACATATTATCAAGGATGATTAATGCTAAAGTTAAAACTAACTTAATAAAATTCAATAATCTCGAACGTTTTTTAAACAGTTAAGAGTTAAAATTTTATTAACTACAAACCAAACTTTATAGTGAAAGTTAAAAGGTTAACTTAATAAAGGTTAATCAAATAGTTAATTTTTATCAATGTGATATGTATTATTTTTTTAAACAATTAATTTATTATATTAGCGAAATAAGAGTTAATTACAGACAGTGTATTTTGAACAAAAATGACAAACAAAAGTGAACAAAAATTAACTAATTATTACCTTACTCGTTGATTTTTATAACTAGATAATTCGATAAGTTAACAACACACAAAAGTAACTAATTATGTTAAAGAGTTAACTATAACTTAACTATAACTTGTTTACTATTTAATGCTTATGCTTTCAGATAATAATATTGTGCAATAATTATTTTAGATTAAAATATACCAGATTTTTAGAACTCTATATTAATCCAATAATGTTCAAAAAAATGTAATTATTTAATATGATTAATAGGCCTCGGAAGTTGCATGTTTATATAGGCTATTAGATTTACTTAATGCTAAGTAAGCTATAAATTAATTTCAAAATACTACGAAAAAAATATCAAAAGTTATAATGAATATTTTTATAATATTTATATATTTGTTATGTAGAATAATATTTAAAAATGTATTAAGTATTATTATTATTATTATTCTATCCTTATTTTGATTGTCGTCGTTTATGGAAGGTACGTCAAATTAATTAAAATAACCTAACAATATTAACTGGGCTTTATACTATTTATAATTTTATAACATATTTGTGTTTATATAAATATATTTATGTAAAAACAATTGCATATTAATAAAACATGAGTTCTAGTGAATATAATATAAAACAAATAAAATAGTAATAATAAAATTGTAATAATGAAAAAAAAAAGTTATTATAATTTATATTTTTGAGTTACAATAAATACATTTTTAAATCAAAATAAAAGTAAAAAATAGAGTACCTACGTACCAAATATGTGTAAACAGTTAACCATAATATTACCTAGATATATTATTATAAATACTAACAATAAAATATTAAATAACACACTTACACATGTTAGAAAAACAGTACCTACAAACGTTGATAGTAATAAAAAAAATATGAATATAATAAAATTGTTAAATAGTATTTTACTATAACACGTACGTCGTACAGCGATGGACAACGAAAATAACACGATTTCGCACGACAGAAAGTAAAAACGAATTTCGATTGACTGAAAATGAAACCGAATTTCGTACGACTGAAAGTGAAAACTAGTTAGAGAATTCATCACTACATAATGCAGTGCGCTAGTAACTAATACGCTTTTGGGGGCCAAAATGATTTCTTATATGTTTTTAAAAGGTATGGCAAGGTAGTATATAAATACTAACGATTACGGCACCGGTTATGGTGTTATCATTTATGATTTAATATTACATGAACATATTATATATAAGGACCTACGTATAAAAATAAAAAACACTTTCTGTGACATAAATAGGTATGATCTATTATATATAACTATATTAGGTGCCTATTATGTATTTCATATTAATTTTTTTAATCAAATTTAATTTTGAAATTGAAATATTTAATACATTTTCCTAGAGTTTTAATAACTTACAACAATTTTTTTTTTTTTATTAAGAAAATCTATTTTCAAATTTTATCTATTTCTTAATCATCTATTTAATTAATAAAATAGGGTTTTATCGACTCCGCCCAAACTTCCAGTTTCGAAAAGAGGTATATATCGACTCTGCGGGCTATCGATTCTGCTGGATACTGTTAATAGAAATTATCTATCGATTCCGTCAGCTTTATACTGTTCATAAAAATTATATATCGATTCCGTCGGATAGAATTGATTCCATCGCATTTTATTTATGTACGTCAATATATTTATTTTTTTAATAAATAGATATAATATTTAGGTATATTAAAATGTATAAATAATATGTAACATAAGCACTTATTATACACACTTTTATGGTCTAAAATGAAGGTGGTGGAAGCACTTCACTCGTTGGGTATGATAAATAATTTCTTTTGATAAAATAATTGTGAACGGAGATCGGTATGAATATAATAATTTACTATAATTTCGAATGAACGCAAAAATGGTCTTTTTATAATAAATTTAAATTTTATAAAAAGGATTATGTCAAACATTTAAATGCAGTTAAAATCAGTGTATAAATAAAAAAATCACTGCAAAAATGTATGTCGATAATAACAAAATATTTAGTCGTTGGAGTCGATGTGTAGTTTTTATGAATAGTAGACGGCGGATTCAATAGCCGGCCGAGTCAATACATCATTTTTTTGAACACTATATTATACATAATATAAATCATATTTATTATATTACCTAGGTAGTTAAAGTAATCAAAATTATATCTAACATATTATTCTAATCATTAGTTAAAATTGATGCAACTTAATTTTTTATTTTTTTTTTTTTTGCATCAAATATAGAGGTTTTACAAAAATGTTTATTATTTTTTTTTTTTTCTGTGTAGGCATAACTTTTTGACCAGAAGACATGAACCAATCTATACATGTGGATGTGATCCCATTTTCCAGAAGAAAATTTTATCTAGTTTGTACTTTAAAGAGGCCATTTTTCGATATTTGGCTATTTTCGACAAACGCAGTAGGTAGGAAAAAGTACCCAAAACTTACGTATAAACGGCTAAAATACGATTTCGTCAAATGATTTATCATTGCTTTCAAATGACATTAGTGGCATCATTTGGGATTTATCCCCGTCTAATTTTTAAAGGCTTACTGGGCCAATCGTTTAGAATATCAGCCGGTCCGATTTTATCTTTCCATAAAAAAAAGGTATACCTAATAAAAGTATATTTTATATGTACTATGAAGTATATTATATCAACATCATCTATAACAACCATAAGGAACTATATATGCCAAAAATTGAACGCTAGAGGTCACTACACATATCTTCCACCAACATATTTGTACCAGAATAAATACAAGATACCTATTTCTAAAGAGCCGGTAGATAGAAAAACAGAGACATTTTCGTAGTGAGAAAAGATATTCTTGGTGAAATTTAAAACAAAGATACTTATATATATATATTTTTTTTTTTTTTTTTATTAATAGTGGCTTCTACATCACCCTTTTTTTGGCTAAAAACGACTCATTCTAATTCCAACAGTCCGACCCGATACGTACTCCGAATTAATTATAAGTGTTTAATGTACTAAAGTAAAAATAAATCATTAATTATAATGATTAATAACAGTTATGAATGATGATAATTAATTTTATGAGAAGGTTTATTTTGTATTGAATGAGTGAGGATGTCAATATTGGGCTCCATATTGGTAACTTTAAGTCTTAAATTGTTTTCTGTGTTTAATATTGCTATGTTCAATAATATCTGTGTTTTTATATTTATTTTTAATGTATAATTAATACGAAAATGTTTTTTCACAAATATGTGTAGATACAAAAGGCATTAGAAATTTAAGAGTTTGTGTGGACAACGCTGAATATTCTTTTTTAATTTCCATCAGCCACAAATTTTGATATAAGTATTCTTAGTTTTGACTTCTTCAGGGCAGAATCACTGGTGAGGTCAATGAACTTCTTTAATGGATTCATGTTCTTAATATAATCCTCTTCAAACGGATTTATGATCTATTTAATTTCTTAATTATCATCAAAAAAATATTTAGAAGTGTTGGATTTTAGAAATTGTAGGTATTTACTTGCGAAATAAATAAATCCAACTTCCGCAGTAATGCAATAATTTTATCACTAGCATAAAATATGTCATCATAATCAGCTTATATCAAATAAAGCAAATAATATTTAATGTTAATAATAATAATACAATACAAATTATATAAAAAAATTTCTTCGCGTATCACCTGCGAACTTTCCACATACTAGTGGTACGCTTACCGCAGGTTGGGAACCGCTGCTCTAGAGAATTGATCAATTCACATTTTCATTTTATTATTTTATATTATAATAAAAACAAAGTTTCCAAAATTTTAAATATATTCAGCACAAATATCTAATTAACTAAAATCAATTTTAAAAAAGTGCAACGATCATTTTCTCATACATTTTAATTTGCCCCCCCTCCTAAGTTTCTTCAGTTGGCCAAATCGGTAATCAATGTGTGACATTTTTTTTCAATATTATTTAATTAGTTTTGTCATTCATACATTGAATACATTATATATGTATATATATATATATATATATAATATACACATACATTGCATGTACAGCCACAGAACAGTAATACAATTAATAATACAGGTTTATTATAAAATAAATATAGGTAATATTGTGAAATATAATAAGTGTATTTAGGGAAAAGCTTAGTGGTCTGCCAAATTATTAAATTAGTGATCTATTTTTTTTCCTTTTTCGATTGCCGTTGGCAAATTAAGACACTGCCCCACCATCCCAAAAAAATTTACTTCGCTACTCTCTTGGGTGTCACACTTAAAATGATGAGTTACGCCCATTTTACATGCGTCCGATATACCTACCCATGGGTGCCTATTGGGGAGTCAATGGAGGAACATATCACCTCCTATCACCTCCCTCGAGAATTTTTAATTTTTTTAATTTGGTAAAAGTTGCAAATGTAATTAGGTGACACAATGTCAGACGTATTGTTTTAATTATTTTTAATTATATTTCAAAAATTTCAAAAATCGGACAAGAATTTATTTTATAATAATTTTAATACTATACGAAATTATATATATATATGTATATATTACGTACCTATGTCAATATCAGATACAGTTATTTTTATGTAATTTCGAAAAAAAATCATTATAGAATCTTGAAATGTTCAATCTTATCACTTTACTAATTCCCCTCCCCCCTTTGAAAAAACTATTTAAACAGAATAGCCCCGTGATGTCATTATAAAATCAATGCCCGTAGTTTACCATTACTGTGCCACTATTTGATTATCAGTATTCTCTTTTCAGCACGGGTTTATGTATATTATTGCCAGTATTATATCTGTACGTGCTAGCCAGCACGGGTAGTCAACACCGGTGCATTACTGTGCCCTTTGTGAGTTCTGGCATAAACTAAACATTTCTGATTGGGTCATCGTAATTCACAAGTACCTACTATCATACCGTTCTTCAGTATACTTACCTATATCTATTCATGTATTCATTCTAGAATAATTATGGGATGATTTGTTAAATAGAAAATTTTGGCACTTGACCCAAAAAAAGGTTTGCCACCTCTGTAATAATACAATACACAAATCATTGTAAATATTTTATTCAGCATTTAATAATTATATTCTTGGTATATTCAAAATCTTATTGAAATTTTAAAAACTGAATAATTTTCGCTATTTAAATTTTAAATACAAATATACACATACAAACATTTCGTGTCAGAATTATAATTGACCCTTTTACTTGATTAAATTAGTTGTAAATAGTAAACGTCAATTAATACTGAGAATTTTTGTCTAGTTGAAAATCAGATTCCCAATTATACCGATATAATATGATCTAAGTTTATACATAATAATTTTAGCTTTTACCAATATAACCCAATGGATGTAATATATTTATAACAAGATTTAATATATGTATTGATGTTTGTTTACAGAGAACAACGAACTATCGAAAAAAACGAAGAAATTCATATATAACGGCCATCAATACCCAAATAGTGAATTATGTTTGGATGTAACAAAAATCAAGATACAAAATCAGAACATATTTCAGTGGTATGTCCACCATAATTTACTAATTAATGCATTATTAAAGATAATTTCAATGTTCTTAAAGCGAAAAGTATGAATATGTTTTTTGTCGTGAAAAAAAATTTTTGTCTACCCTACGTACGATTTCGATCTATTTGTGTACAGAGTGTTATCAAAGGTATTGGTCTCTCATATAATATTCGTATTCAGTATGATACCTATGTGAATTCCACGGACTAAAATAGTCTTATCTTAGTCCGTGGTGAATTTTGAAAAAAATTTTTTTTTAATCAGAATGAAATTAAGGGGTTTCAATAATATATAATCAAATTTTCAAATTGAACAAAAAATAACGATACCATCAAAATTCTTGCAAAAATCTAATATGAATTGATATATGACTCGATTATATAATGGACTATTTTTCGTAGTGTAGTGTCTTCTTAATAATAAATAAACTGAATTTTTCAAAGTGTCAATTTTGGAGGAAAGAGGCATTAGTATAAAATGAGAAGTTCTCAAATGCTTTTAATTTCACCTAAAAAAAACCACATGTTGCACGTTTAAAAAAAAATTCAGAGTCGATTCGAACATTTCAAATGGTAATTAGATTGTACACAATTTCATTTTTATTATATAATTTGATAAAATATGTATATTAATCTTTGCTCGTTTAGATTGAAAATAAATAAACTTCCACTAATAATATAGTAAATAATATCACGTAATATAACCACCCTGGTTCTACACTTCCACTTAACTCTATCTCCCACACCTTCTTCACTTACTCCCACCTTCCTCATATTACACGCCATTACATCCCCCCATCTCTTTTTCGGGCTTCCTCTCCACCTCTTACCAGCAACATGCATTTCCCTTACTAATCTTACTGCCTCAGTCTCTTCTCTCTTTAATACATGCCCAACAGTGGCGTCATTTCAGGTTTTACTAGGCGGGGGCAAAATTATTTTGACCGGCCCCTTTACAAATAATAAATATTTAAAAACG
This sequence comes from Pemphigus obesinymphae, assembly GCA_025469235.1. NCBI lineage: Eukaryota > Metazoa > Arthropoda > Insecta > Hemiptera > Aphididae > Pemphigus > Pemphigus obesinymphae. The sequence goes on from JAIPRL010010224.1 coordinate 15,914, forward strand.
TAAATAAGCAAAAAAAAAAAAAAAAAGTCTTCACATTCTTCGCGATGTAGGTATACCCTTGCCGGTCCCCCTTAA
>JAIPRL010010225.1:0-15987 GCA_025469235.1 Pemphigus obesinymphae
CGATTCGGTGGGAGACCAACGATGTACAGCAAGACGTCAACGTGCACGAAGAGAAGAAAAATATATACCTACCGTGTACACCCAGTCTGAGCCGCCTCTACGGAGTAGGAGAGTGGGAAGTATTTGGACTCTGGTTCGGCGCACGCGGAACCGCATCGAAACTCTTGCTGGACTTCTTCAAGAACCACGGTCTGAAAAGAAACGATCTCACAAAAATATGTCTGTCCGTATTGCAAGACTCATTGCATATAATTAACTACCACCTGTACTCCTAATTAACAACCATTATTATTGTAATAATGTAATTTTATTTTGCTATCTATCTACCTATTTATTCGATTATTATCTCTATTTTATCTTATTTATATTCATCTATATATCATCCTATTTTATAAGCTATGTACATATGTATTGAATGGTAAACTGTGTCGTAAGGCAACTCATAAAGTGAGCAGTCCGCTATATTTTATATTTTATATTAATAAAGTTGTTTATATATAAGAAACAAACACGTGTTAATCAAGTTTTCGTTATATTTCCGACGATATTACAATTATTATTTTAAGACATATTTCAAACATGCGATTTTTTTCATCTATGCATAATACATAAATCCCCGTAACTCAATCTCTCAATTCATCACACTGTAAAACAATATTAAATTTAAATAATAAGGTAAATTTAAAATTACACTACACAAACATGCTTAAATATTAATTTTTATTGAATGAAATGTATTAAAATTAAAACGTATTGTAAGAAATTGTATTCACAAGTATTTAAATAAAAGTATTTGTAATTTTAGTAAAAATACCAATGAAATAGTATTTCAAATTCTTTAATTAAAATTTATTTAAAAAGTATTTAAATATATTTACTCAAATACTTTACAAGACTAGTTTTGTCCGACTTGTTGCTTTTATCCGTTGCTAGTAGATAAAGACTAAATCGTTGCTTTCATTTTTTCCACCTTACCTCCAGGGTGCCTGTGATTCATTTTTTCATTTTTTCATTTCAATTCATTTCTGGTGGTGTTTGAGATCCATGATTGTAATAACGATTTATATATTACGTATATCCATTTGCATCCGCTCACTCACGGTTACTAAGATCTTTTATAGCTTATATTCGATATTAGATTAGGTGTATCCGCAGTGCCATGTTTTATTTAAGATATTGCATGTATACATTATAATATAAATTAACATCTAATAAGTAATGACTCACTTATTAGTACTTGTTAGTACGTGAGCTAACAACTTACGTATAATAAGTGTGTGATATCACAAAGTTATCACAGATACACAAGAGGGACATATAGATGGTGGAAAGACAAAAAGTATTAAGATATTGATAATATAAAATATGAAGATATTTAATTATTTTCAGAAAATGCAAAAAAATAAAAATTGCTTTTATTTATTGAATTTCTATACTTAATATTATATTTATGATTAAAATTATTAGAAAATAATATGTTGAGAATAATTTTTTTATAATGATGTATCTCATTAACAATGAAAATAAATAATATTCTTTTAGTTATAAAACAATTAAATTTTATATTGTAATTTACGAAAGTATATTTATTATTTACTTGTGTATTTCTCGACATTTAGTACAAGTTTTTCTTCGTGATAAATTCCAGAACTGACCCAAACGACAAAACTAATGTGGCGTATATGACATAATAACGTAATTTTACCTCACCTATTAATTAATTTCGTTAATAACTGCATTTTTTAAATGCAATAAACAGCTGTACATTGACGTAGGAAAATATCGATAGAAATATAGTTACGGATTTCCATCCTCTTTGTAATAGTACAGATATTGTTGTTTATGATAAAATTTTATTCAATACCTTTTGTTTTGCCACCGCCGATATGGTACCATTGAAATGGGAGGGAATTTTGATAATCATCACGTCGTGCTCAAGGTGACTTGTAAAAAAATGTGTGTTGTATTTGACGCTTCTGCTTTGTCTTCGTCTGGTAGTTTGTTAAACGACATGCTGTGCACCGGCCACAATTAACAAACACATTTACGTTATATTCTACTTCATTGCAGTATTCACCAATATTTTATGACTGCTGACATCGTTAAAATGTATCGGCAGATTATCCGTTCAGAATATCCTAAATTTCAGCACATTTAATTTCGCGATACTCTCGAAGTTGAATTTCAAGAATTCGAATTATATACTATTAAGTACGGTCATAATTTTTGTGCTCATTATTTCGTCATACGTTGTTTATATGATTTTGACGCCCATGACGGTTTTCCATTGTCAAATTATATCCTCCCTCGAGCCGCTTATGTCGACGATATCATATTCGGCACCGACCCAGAAGAATAGTTACTACTTTTAAAACAGGATATCATTGGTCTATTTTATAATGGCACTTAAGAATTAAGCTAACGGAGCAGCAACAGTGCAACTTTCCTTGACTCTGTTCGTTCGGAAAACCAAATTAATTCTGTAGCGTTTGATCCACGTGATAAGCATTTTGTTAAAGTTGTCAAATAACACTGGGGCACATTAATGCGTCCATTAAAGGCTACTCTGTCACCGTATATTTGCGCATCACGAATAGTACTGGAGATACAGCGGTTCACTTCGTTACATATAAAACAAAGGTTGCTTTGTTAAAGGGTTCTACAGCCGATGATACTACTTTTGGAGCTGTGTGGTGCTTTACTATCGGTAGGAATACTTCAGCACACATATTAAATTCTGTCGTCAGACTTATCTATATCACAAATCTGCAATGTCATTGACCATCTATTGGAAGAAACTCGAATTTTTAAATTTTTCCGATGAACAATACCCAAGGTCCAATTTTGTTCCATTAAGTTCAGACTATCTAATGGAAACCAAACCCAAAGGAGCAATGATCTTGTCCGTTATTGTTACTATATAGTTCCTGGCACTGGAATCGGTACAACGGTTTTTTATCATTTTCCAAATTGCAATGCGTTTTACCATATATCTTTCGTTTTACCACCGTTTTTGTCAAAAATCTCTTTGGCGATGGTTCATTAATGTTCGCGGAACGAGAAAAATTGTTCTCAATCATCGAACGATGTATTTAAGAATTATGTTTTATAAATTTTATCAAAGCACTGAATTCCCAGTTTAATGTTAAGCCGCCATATTTAGCGCAGTTGGCACCCTATTTTAATAAGAACAATGTTGTCAGTGTTTGAAGTAAACTTCATTTCTCTTCCGTGCTTCACGACGCGATACATCCGATATTATTTCGGGGAGCCTAACACCTTGCCGATTTATTAATTCAATACTACCATTAGTTGTTTCTTCACGGCGGACCAAAGTTAATATTATCAATGTTGAACCGAAAATTTTAGATTTTGTCAGATCGTCCTGCATTCGGTAACGTTATTTTTTCCTGTGTTCTGCGTACACATCATAAAACTGTTCATCCTCAAACGATTATCGCTGATCTTCTGAAATTCCGTGTTCAACTGAATAGGCAATTTTCCCACGTTGGAGTGAACTCCAGAGGTTCATATTTTCTCATGGAATACCGACACCACAATGCACGTACGACCAAAGTATATTTTGCGTTGTTTGTGTCTATGTCCGTAAAAGTCGTACATTTAGAAATTGTATCAGACCTAATCACTTGACCCCTTTCTTACAGCGTTGGATCATATCGTTGGTTTGCAAGAAATTCTGTTCAATATTTATTCAGAATGTGGTACGAACAACGTCAGTGCTGTAAGTCAATTAAGTGCTTTTTATCGGGACGCCAGATAACGACTGAGAATCTGTGTTCATATGTATATCTTGCACTTAGCATTTTAATCCCACCGCTACATCATCCGGAATCTGGGAAGCTGGAATAAAGAGTATCAAATTCCACCTCATCAAAACTCGTCATCGGTACTCAATTACTGACTTACGAAAAATTATACACCTTGACCACTCGCATAGAGGGTATCTATAACTCTCATTTAATCACGCCTCTTACGCTAGATCCACATGATCTTTACCATTACACCTTGACCGTTTATCGTTCTTACCGTTTTTCCGTTTTCATTGAGCTGAGTATGTGCGATTCAGCGTGCTATCGCTATTAATATCCTGAAATATTCCGCACTATTACATTATTTCATCGACGCGTTGTGTTGTGATAAGTTCAACGTTAAAAGGACATAGTCCGACCTTTCGCGTCTCATGGAGATCGCCGATCCGACCGGCGATGTGGTATTTCGCGAAAGTGTGTATCTTTTTCGTCTATCCACGTCTGTCATCCGCCCTATATTTAAACTCTATCCCGTTCTCCTATTTATACTGTCCATTTTAAAATGGTTAATTGTGTAACGATATACCGTACAATTATCATGATATAATAGCATAATACAAATCTTCAAAATCGATATCATTAAACATTATTATGTAGATACAAGTACAATAATACTGTTACAAAATGTTTTATTATCTAAAATCTATAATTTTATTTTTACTGGAAAAAGAGTTTTTTTGTTTTTTTTTTGGAGGGGAAGGGGAGGGGGCGTTGAACCGTTAAAATACGCCACTGGATATAGATATACTTTATAAATATAATTTTTCATGTTATGTGGGAGCAGTCTTTGTTGTTTAATGATAAGTTAGAAAAAGAACATTTAACCTTTATTCTTGCGAGCGACTTTATTCATAGTTATCATAATAGCTTTGCATATAGTGCATTTAACACAGTGATTCTCAACCTCTTTGACAATATGAACCATATAGAGAACTTTCAATAAGTCGTGAACTACCTCGATTTGTTAATGAACTTTTTATTTTTACTTATACAAACATTTATTATACATATTGTAGAATTTAAAATAAATAAAAACAATATAAAGAAAGAAATAATGTTATTATTGTTCAATTTTAAGTACGATATTGTATGTTGCGAATTTATTATTCCATCTGACAACCACTATTACTTTATGATAAATTATTTTTTCAACATTATAGGTATAGATCGCGGACCGCCACACAATGTCTTGCGGACCATAGGTTAAACACGAAAGAGACTCATTTTGATGCGCGTCGTATGCACAACTACGTGAAACGGGTCTTACAGAAAGCGTCATCCTCACGTAATCACATGGTGTTATCTACGTGTCATCATTAGCTGGTTTTTAGTAGGTACTGTATACCTGCTAAGGCCAACCAATATCCAATTTTCATCTTAAGTCCAGAAGCGTCCGGTCCAAAAAATTTTGTAAAAAAAATCTCGGTTCTATCCCGAAAAAAAGCTAAACGACCGGTTCAGTCCAAGAACTTTTTTTAAAGCACAGTCTAAAAAAAAATTTTTTTATGAAAAGTCCTTGTCCGAATCGGTATAAGGGGCAATTAATACCCCCCGTGAAATTTATACCCGGGGGTATCAATTGTCTGAGGTAATAATCGCCTAGTGTAAAGGATGATTAATACCCCTCTAGTAAATTTATACCGGGAGGTAAAATTCATCCGGTATGTATTTATGTGTTATTTATTTATTGATTTATTATCTTACTTAGGAAAATGAAAAAATACTAATTATAAGTAAAATTATAATAATATAATGTTTAAGCATTAACGCTAAATATAACTGTAAAATATATAGGTATTAAATAATGTAAAAATATATGATATAACATAAGTATATATATAATATTTATAAAGATATATTATATTATATTTATAAAACCCAATATATTCAAATTCAGTGGACTTCCTCGGTCGGAAATTTAAAATAATAATTCACTACTAATTGTAAATATTTTTAACATTATAGGAAAGTCAGAAAGGGAACCACTTTTGAAATTGGCATAACATATTTAGTTTTAGTCGTAGAGCCTTTTTATCCTTACAGGTTTTTAAAAAAATTTAAATATATAAACCCTAATAACTTAATTCTATAAATAAATATATTAAAGAACAAGTACTACTAAATATTTTAGTATTTTATAAGTACCAGTACACTATGTTCTCTTGTAAAATATAATTCAATATTTGACCATTATTTAGTGTTTATTTTACAAAATAAACTTGTATATTTTAATTATTTATTTACTTTTAAACTACATATAACGTCAGATTAATTCAATAAATTATAAAACGACTGAATATTAAAAAAAATTATGTTGCAGGATTTACAATTGAAATATAATATATATTTGAAATAAACTGTTAATAGAGTCTTCTTATGGTTAGCCTGTCTATTAGTAACCACAGCTCGTTTGAAACGTTAACAATTTTACTTTGTGATTAATTTTAAATTTTATACTGCCCGAGTTATATAAATTTTGTTTAATATAATTTTCTACCATTGGTTTATACTCTCTTATACTCACATATATATATACATAAGACCTAAATATTTTATATGAAGTGTATGGAATAACAGGGAATACTTATGATAGTACACCACACTACTTCGCTCTTCAAAAAATTAAGCACTATTTAAGAATTAACATTTAGTTCAATACTATAAATATTTTGTGTCTGAATATGATTTCAAAGATATATATAAATTATATATGAAGATCTTTAATGTAGGTTGCCATTTAAGAAGAGTAATTACCCTAAAAAATAATTGGGTAAATATAGGAAAAATTATATTATTTTATATAAAAATAATCAAATAAGTATAATATGGTGTATTAAAAAAATAATAATTTAAGAAGGCTGGGAAGCACTTTGCACATCGGGGAGGACAGTGATAACAGATATATTGAATTTGAAAGCAATGATAAAGTACTTCTTATTATTAAAAAACGATTCTGAGTGAAGCATCGGTGGATATACTTCATAATTACTATAAATTATAGTAATAAAATATAATAAAACGATCAAAAATAGTTGAAAAAAGTGCAAAAAATAATTTAAAAATAAAGGGATTCAAACCGAGGTCCCGAGCGTAAAAACATTGTTAGGTAGCTACCATTAGACAACGTACGAATGTCAACAGTTTTAGAAAAATTAACCTACTAAAGAAAATAGCCAAATCACTAAATTTCAATTAGATTTAACTTTAAAACCAAGCCCCATCGCCAAATTCTGGCTTGATCATTATTTTTTTGATAAAAAAATATATATTTAAAAAAAACAAATAAAATATTGATTTCCTGTGAAGTAGAAAAGTTATTCCTATCATAATTAAATGTCTCAAAATTTAAAATTATTATAAGTAGCCCAAAAATGGGTAAAAGCTTTCACAAACTTTTTGCCTTTATGATATATATTTATACGTTATGAGTAAAAATTTTAATATGATTTCTCCGAAATTTGAAGACTTCATACAAAAATAATACATATCGCAAAAATTAAATAGCTATTACAATTATTGTACTGACTGATTTTATAATTTTTTTTTTTTTGTATAGCTATAATGACGTAATTATCTATACGTAGTACTCTATTATATTTTCAGGTCTTAAAACTTAAATAAATTAGATGACTCAATATTGAAAATTGCTATAAATAGCCAAAAATTTCCTAAATTGTTTACCTTCATAATTTGCTAAATACGTATTTGGTGAACATTTTAAGTATATAGAATCATTATTTCCCAAAAATTCGAACACATTTCATACTAAAATATCAAAAAAATTAAATCGTGTTAAAAAAAAAAAAATGAAGTGTCTATTCAAAAATATTATACGTACCGATTTTTAAAAATGTTTTGTATGTAGATAGAATGGCGTACTTTTAACATTGTATACAATTTTCAGGTCCTTAAAACTAAAATTAAGCCTATTGTATATGAATATGATATGAATAATATTATATGAATTAAATGTCTCAAATTTGAATATAGCTATAAATAAATATTTTATATTAATTTTTCTCATATATATAAGTAAAATTTCATGCCACTAGCATCATTGTTTTCGGAGTTATGAAAAATTTTACCACAATCATGTTTACCAATTTTATGATAATTTTTTTTTTTATGCGTTTATCAAAAAATTAAAAATCTAAAAATTTCCTCTCTAAAGTACCAACTAAATGCAATTTGCTACCAGACAATTATGCTAAATGAAATGGTCGAAGCTATTCTTCTTATAAATCTTTCTCACAGACATAAAAAACAAAAAAAATATAACACATCATGATAAAACCAATACATTCTTTGCTTTGCTCAGAATCTAAAAATATATTCTCTAAACAAATTACTCTAGTTCAATAAAAGAAACACGTATTCACAAATTACTCTAAAAGTTATCAAATATGTAAATAATTATATTGTGTATATTTCAAATTAATCGTTTATGAAACTAAAATAATTACTATTATATTATATATCTAGATAGTTGTATACACTTATTTCTGTTAAATGTATACGTTATAAATTTTTTTTCATGGACAGATAAAAATATTATATGAATAATTGTGCTCTAAGCTGTGAATTTTTAAAAATAATGTAAATGTCCCCACATTTGTATATAAATGTTAAAGTAGCCCGACTTTATTCCCGAATGCCTCGTTAATAATCAGAACAACTGATTATTAAAGTATTAGCTTATAGAAGCCTTTAGCTTTTATTATGAAAAATATGTACATATAATATTTATTTCGACATATTGAAAATGTTTATTTATAAAATATTTACAATATGGGGACGGGATTCACCGGGAGGGGATACAAATGTTGACTCCTAGAGCCCCCGATCGGGAGGAACGTTTCCTAAAACTCTATTTGTAAAAAGCGGTTTGCACAAGCCTATTGCCCATGTCGGGTTATCTTCCGACAGGTGTCGAAGAGTGCATGATCTTCGATGGGGATCATAAGATTTTTGTCAATTATGTAAATAGTAAATGTTGATATGTATATAGAAATATATTTACGTAGTGAGTGGTGGATGGCGCCGACGGTCCAATGATGACCGCCGTATGAGTCGGGTCCTCGTGGACTGCGTCGTACGGACGCCGTCGTTGTAGGCAACTGACCTCGGTTGGCTATGGATCCTCGGTGGTTTCTCTCTGTAGTTTGGCGTGGCTTGATTGGACCCACGGGGTGTCCTGCATGAAGACCCCGGAAAACCGAGCTAATACAGGAGATACCCCATTGATGGTAGTTGAAGACGTTCCTAGGTCCACTGTGGTTCCATGCCTAATTTACAATTGTTGGTCACACTGGTCGTCGAAATCCGTCTCAGTATTTGGTTCCGCGATGGCAGATATCTGTGTCACTCAACTCTGGTAGACGGGTTGATGGTGTCCGGGAAGCTCAGATCTACCCGCCCACAACAACGGGTAGGGATGGCCTGGGAACTGGAGCAGGCGAACGGGTTGAAGAAGGTGTCCGGGACACCTACACTTCTGGCCGCAGATGATGATGATGGTGATGTTCGCTGTTCCTTAATCGTCAAGTTTTCCGTTTGATGTTGACCAAAGATTAGGAAAGGAGAATTGACATAATTTGTAGAAAGTAGCGGTCAGAGAGGTGGGTAGGTATAACTTGTATTAAGTAGTGACCTTTAGGAGGAAACTGACATAACTTGTAAGAAGTAGTGGTCAGGGGAGAATAAGGCAGATGGAAATGTAGTTTGACTGATATACCACTATTATAAAACTTTTGGTCACAGTGCTACTGCAGTAGGATATTTTCTATTTTGAATCTCCTATTGGTATATAAGATAAAGGGAAATCGAAAATAGGGTGCTGTTTGTTATCAAATCTGCCAGTATTTACCACATTGTGGTATAGTATGGCCTATGCGGTTTCCGTTTTCATATATGTATGTACTTCATCTCTTTGGTCTATTGTTCTAAGTATGTCGTAAGATGTAGTTGATGTCTTTTTTGGCCTTTATAGTTTATTATCGTCGACCTTTATTGTTCCTTTTACACGTTATTCAAAACAGGTTACTTAAGTTCATTCTAACAATCAAGCGCTTTATTGTTATTTTAATGTTAGGTACTATTCTTTGATCTTTCTTTATCGACCGCCTAATTCAATTGATAGATCGTGTCACCGGATTTTTGTTGTGTTCTGAGTTTAGCGGTTCCCCGGATTCACCTGAACGAACCGCTATTATTTTCTTCTGATTATTAATATGTGTTATTATCGGTCTCTCGAGCCGTTACAATGTTAAAAAATAATATTCGATCAAAATCGTACAAAGATTCTTGATTGAACCATTTAAATCAGTTTAAAAAAAAAAAAAAAAAAAAAAAAATAGTATAAAATACTACGAGAGAACCAAAACAAGAAAACAAATGCTGCGAATAGCGGTAGTTGTTGACGATAATAGCCAAATGGCAAATACTACATAATAGCTATGATAATATGAGAGAGTTCTTACATGATAAATCCTGGCCAACAAAATTATTATTTTTCATTTGTACATAAAACTGTATACCAGTACTTTGGTGTAGTTTGATGAAAAACGTAATGAGTGTCGAATGACCATGAATATTGGTACATGTGTGAAGTGTAATACCATTTGCACGAGCGTATTGTAAATATGAGAATCTATAAGGACATGTGCAATATAATATTATTTAATATTTATGTCTGTATTTAGTAATATATGAGTATACATATTCATTGTTTAAGCACAAAAGATTCAAATCCATTCGACATATCATATGCTCTTTTCTTAATACATACCTACATCAAGTATCGTATAACTGATAATATGGCAACGTTGCATTTATACATACGAATTTTGAGATTTGTTTTATAGTCGATTTTGGTGGTATGCGCATCCGATCAAGGTCATTATATTAGCTCTAAATGCAATATTTCGGGTTTCAAAAGATCCAGGAGCATCGCTGAAAAGCCTGGCGTTCAGTCGATGGATTATGTGGAACAAAATTAGGCTGAGATATTCTGTCCTTCTCATTTCTGGGGAAGTCGCAGATTATCAAACACTAATTTCCCTTCAGATTATGGGTAGTAACCTGTGATTTTTGACTGATTAGTGACAACAGCAGTCTCTTAACCCGTAACCTTAGTCGTCGGACCTACTACCGAGATGTTTGCATGAAGAGACATAAGCGATAGTTATTGCCAAACATAGAAGAAGGGGCACTTCCATACTTCCATTATATCTAAAACAGTGGATCAGATATAATTATTTTATAACGAAAATAACTCTTCAAGCATTTGGTATCTAATACTACCAATTGTTTTAAAATTAATATAATATTTTCTTATAGACTTAAATAAATATATTTCTACAATTGGTGACTTCTGCAATTGGATTTACGGTACATATATATTAAATTATAATATTTCAATAAGATATGAGATGAGTAGAATACATTTTTCTGATAATATCAAGTATTATTGCCGATTATTTAATTTTGTATTACTATGTATTACTATAAAAATAAATAATTCCCAATTAATTTATTCAAGACAAATGTTATTTATATTATGTTATAGAAATAAATAATAATACTGTTTAGATATTATACATCAATAAAACATACAAATCAAATATCTTAGTACATAATTTTAGTATATTTAAAGAAATACTAGAACCACAATTTACAATGTTTAATCGTGATCTCAAAACTTAGATAAACAGTATTTATAATTGAAGGACCATGAAATAAAAAAAAATGACTTAGGCTTAATTGATAGATAAATAATTAATATAATTAATGATAGCACTGAAATTTGTTTACGTTGATTCGTTAAGGGGTTACAGCTTAAATTAGAATGACGCGTGACGTCACAAGATAACACGGCATGGGGGCAGCCTATATTTTTACACAGGAATCACTGACGCAGCCGCAGCCTAAGTTATCTGTTTATATTTTCTGTTATATTCGATTAAAAAAAAAGAAAAACAATTTTCATAAGTCTGTGTGTTTGCTAAATTTTGATGTACGTTTTGTCGTTTTAAAATAAATATAATATCTGTTAGTACCACTTTTTATTATTGTGTAATCGAGATATTTGTAAAACAAAAACATATTTACCTACGCAAAAAAAAAGACAAATTATTATGCGATATTTTTAATACATATTCTATATATTTTACACTGTGTAGTAACAAAGTACATTTTGAAATAAAATAAAATAATAACGTAATATTATATTTTGACAATTATGTTTTGATATTTTGAGTACCTACCTACCTACTTAAATATACCCCAAAAAAGACGAATTATTATGCTATTAATATAAATATTCTGTGTATTTAAATATAATATTTATTTTATATGATAAAATGTACAGTGTACACCAATATTTAGCTAAACACTCGGACTTATGAATATTGTCTTAATTACTCGTATTTTCGTAAGTCCGCGGACCTACAAAAATACGATAGTTTTACTAAATTTAGGTTTACATTGTATCATGATCAATATTTATATGAATACTACGTTTATTTTTTATTTTACTTCAATATGTACTTTGTTACTAACAAAAATAGTAGATATAAACATAAGATATTATTAGGATAGGATAAAATATAATAAATCAGATGACAATAATTTTTTATTTGTTGTTTAAAAATTTAATTATAAGAAGTGTTCTCGTCAATATTATAAATAAATATATATATTAATAGTTCAAGAGTAATATTCAGAAACAACAGAATATTTAAACCAGTATAACATCCGTCTTGCGCGGGATATTTTTGTCGAATTTTATTCACAACACATTATGGAATAACAACACGATTACCTGTATAAAATTAATAATGTAAACTTTTGTATTTATACGTACACAAATTCAAGACTAAAGTAAGAATATTGCGTTACATTATCAATGAATATTGCAGTCAATAACTATAAACAATAATACCTTTTCCTATTGTGTTTAACGAGTTTATCCATTACGTAAGTTGTTTATAATAAATATATCTCCACATTCTATTGTTTGGTTGTTTTGAATGCAATATATTTTTTTTTGTTTTTATTTTTAGATTTAACAATTATTTGTTGACGTGTAATATTGAGAACGTAATAAATATAATTAAAAATCTCGGACAATAAGAACTAATTTATAAATTGAGACAATTGTATATATGACAATATGTATTACACATAATATACTAAATATGATATATGTCATATTTATAATTTTTTTAAAACTAGGTCATAGAATACATATTATCTAATCTATGACGTAATTTAACAAAAATCTAAATTTGGTAATCTAATTTTGGTACGACAAAACTTACTTCCTCGCCTAAAATGACTTTTGAAAATTAGCTTATTTTCGTTATACAGGTCTTATTATTAGTATTAATAATTTATGATATTATAGTTATTTTTAACTTAAAAGTTATGATTAATAAACAAAATAAAAATTATTATAATATTATGTTACTTCACCTCATTGACACAATCCAATTTCAATACGTAGGTAGTCACAGAAGTCGTACCTCTATAAAGTGCAAACATGAAACGTTGTTGATAATCGTCCATCGATAAAGACAACTAATTTTGGAAGAAAATAATATATTATATAAATAGGATATTTATAGATTTTTGTTGTGACCATGATGTTGTTTTCTTGATGTAAATACAAATGTAATATCATTTATCAGTAATAGAACAAACTAATATTCGGTTTGTCGAATTAAATACAAAAATATTTTTCAGTGAAAAAAAAAACTATAAAATAAATATTTTGAAAACATAAAAGTTTACTATATTATAGTAATATTTATTTATTCGATTAAATGTAAATCTAAATTCAGTAAGATACACAGTCTTGCGAAAATTATCTTAATTTTTCATTTTCGTCGAGTGTAAAATATATAGAATATGTATTGAAAATACATCATACTAATTGTTTTTTTTTTTGCGTAAGTAAATAGGTTTTTGTTTTACAGATATCTCGATTACATAACAATAAAAAGTGGTACTAACACGGGACTATTTTTAAATTACTTTTAAAATGTATTTAAGCATTTTTTAATTGTTAGATTTTGATATTTCTTAAATTGTCTTATGTATAGATACCATAGAACGCATTAACAATCGAGCATATTATGCTGTATTTTTAATATTTTATATATTTAATATTTATTTTTTAGGTATTATATTTATTTTAATATGACAAAACGTACATAAAAATTTAGCAAAACACACAGACTTATGAAAATTGTTTTATTTTTTTTTTTTAATCGAATATAACAGAAAATATAAACAAATAACTTAGGCTGCGTCAGTGATTCCTGTGTAGAAATATAGGCCGCCCAAACGCCGTGTTATCTTGTGACGTCACGCGTCATTCTTATTTAAGCTGTAACCCCTTAACGAATCAACGTAGAAAAATTTCAGTGCTATCATTAATTATATTAATTGTTTATCTATCAATTGAGCCAAGTAATTTGTTTTATTTCATGGTCTTTTAAGGAACAAATTTTTACCGATTATTGTAAATAAAACTACCTGTGTTCTTCCATTATTCATTCTTTGATATCATAAATATAATTTACGTTATGCTAGGTATAGGAATCCATATATATTAGTTAGTCCATAAAATTAAAATTTTAAAGATTTAAAAAAAAAAAAATGGCCACCTAAATACGGATATTTTTTTGATTTCATATTAATTGTATGAATATTTACTATAATATAGCCTATAATAATATCGTAACTTTAAAAATGGGAAGTTCAATTAAAATAAAAAAAAAATTTTAATTCTTATTTAATTTTAATAATGTGAATGTAGATTCATGTACAGTAAAAATGAAAAATAATAAAAAATTGTATAAGTAAATAATAAAATATTTAATGATAAATAAAAGTAAAAATAGTACAATGATTTTGAGTATAATTTTTCAAATACTAATTTATATTTATAGGAAAATATGGTAAGTAAACATGAAATAATAATTATATTATTATATATTACGCATTTATATGAAATATATGCTGTTTATATTACTATCAAGTTACCCATTTATCAAATACTAACACGAGGTAAGGGAACATAACAACTGGTTGTGGCACAGCACCGTTTGTTGGAAAACATTTTTTGTTTATATTTAAAGAGTCTACTTTGAATATTCGCACCAAAATCGATCATATTCGAGACACACACTAGTCGCACGGTTTGTGTACAACGTCTGGCCGGCTACACTTTTTTATACGTCTTTATTATTTCCTTTTTAGGTTCGTTTTGGGTACAAATGGGATATTTCGGATATTGTAGTTTTATTTTCGGAGGGTTGTGAAACGTTATCACGGTTTTGGTACGTATCACTAATAACTATTTTACCTTACTCTGATGAAAATAATCCGCCATGAGCAGTCGCAGCAGTGGCCACTTTTCATTCTCCCAACTATAGTAGCCAACACTCCAAAGGGGAAGGTATTCTACATAGGTTACGCGTGTCAGTGACCAACTGTTGCATTTCTTAGTGTCAGTAATTATTAACACTATATCAATAAATTACGAAAGTAAATAAACAGTGCAGTATGATAAAGTAATATTTATACTACTCGTAAATCAATGTCTAACAAAAAATCCATCACAATTGTGCTTGGTCCTCACAACAGCTGTTTCGGAGCGTAGAACATCGAAAGAAGTAACATCAAATCACTGTGGGAATTTTAAAGTTACTCAACAGTGTCGTTTCAGGGAATTTTACTATTCCATTCAAGGTTTTACGGATTAAGGGTTCAGGGAGAAAGTGATTCAGTCTATTAGGGAACATATAATACTGTTACTATAGTAAGTAATTTTATTTGATATATTTGTGTTGATTTTTTTTACTTACAATTTTTTTTATTTATTTAATTTATTTATTGTTATTCGGAGTATTTTTAGCGTATATACATGTCAGATAATTTAGGTAGTGTGGTGACTGTACTTCTATGTATCGTGGGCTCAGAACCAAAAAGTGTTATCTCAGTTTTTTTATTTTTTATTTTTTATTTTTTATTATTCCTATAAGTTTAATTATAAATTCTCCATTGTTTAAGCTCAAAAAAAATTATTTCGGAGTATTATTTCCAGAGATACAGAGAACCAAAAGATGCTATCTCGGCTCAAATTACAAAA
>JAIPRL010010226.1:0-15987 GCA_025469235.1 Pemphigus obesinymphae
TAAACTTACAAAGTGTCACCCTCAATCGGAGTTTCAAACTTAAGATTCCTCACTCAAAAGGTGTTGAACTTACAAATAGTCTCATATAAAAGGAGTTGCACCCGACAGGTGTTGCACTTAAGCTAGTAATACATAATACATAATATGGTAATTAAAACAAAGATTGGAACGTGAACGATTAGGACAGATAACAGATAAGAAAGGTCGGTCGACTTTATACAGTCAAGATTTTAATAATTTTAATTGCTTTAACAGTAACAATAACTAATATGTCAATGAAAAAAAAAAAAAAACCAAAATTTATTTTTATCAATGAATATAAGGTTTTTTTTTTTACATAATTATGAGGCTTAAGTATACTTGACGATACAATAGAATGCACCGTCTGCACTTGCGATAGTTGCGGCACTGCACGCGTATATGATACTATAGCTAGAATGGCTAATGTGTTAATTGAATAATATTAACATCGACTCGTTTGATAAGAACGAATGAACATGAATTGGTTCACTGACACGTCTTAATTGTTTATCGCTGGTTAAATTTTTCATCTAACTTGTTATTATTTTTTAATTGTCACTATTGGCATTATTTCTATAGTATACATATAACTGCAGAGTCTAGTGTTTTACCATTTACTCAACTACTTAATGATATACAAAGTTAATATACGCGCGTATCATATAATTATATTAATTTGGACCAAGTTTTCCAGAAAACAGAGTAATAATTTAAGACTGTGGTAAGTGATTACATATAATATCATTATTTTATTAGCATTAATATGTACTTTAAAAACTATTTATATATTAATAGATTTTAAATAATCAATAGATGGGTACCCATACCTATGTCCAAAGACCCAAAGAGGATTCCAAGTAAAGGCTAAGTAAACGCCCCCTAATTAAAATAAGGCTACATAATTTTTAAGTTTACTATTAAAATATAATAATTCTAAGAGATTACATTAGTTATACTCGTTTCGCGCATATAATTAAATAATATATGAACGCGTATCGTTTGATGTAATGAGTTATATGGGTGAAATAATGAAACGCATCCAATAAACGAGGTGTGCAAATAAAGTAATGAGACTGATTTTCTATAATTTTTTTATTGAATTAAAATTACTTTTTTTTTATCGTAATATATGTATAGACAATACTATACGTTAGCATCATCACGATTTAAGATTATCTTAAATCGCGGTTAGCACACAAGATTGATGATTCGACTGCCTCTTGGGAAATGCCACCATTTTCGAAAGATAAAAATACTGTACATATATTTATGATACAATATATACTATATTTATTAATTTTTAATTTTTAAATGAAATTATAATCTTTTAATAAGTACGTAATTTTATAAAATGAAATGTCCGAACTAAAATACACTTAAAACTAAAAAGTGTATACATTTAGTATTAAATAATAATTATTAATTATTAATAAATTATAAATAATAGATAATATAATAATAATAATAATATTATAAACAATTATTAATAATCGTAATATGAGTTTTAGCAGAAACCTAGTATGATACTATATGATAAGCATATAGGTATATACCGCTTATATTGTTTCTGTATAATCAGTATTATTATTTTTAATTTACCGAATAAACTATAATGTTAGTTATTGTGAAATATAATTTATATTATTTTCATTTTGATAATATTCTAAAAAAATACCTTGTATTGTCATAGCTGTAAGTGTTAAAAATTGTATGCCAAAGGCACGTTCATTAATTTACTTAAAATAACCATATAACTGTTGCACGTTATATAAAAAATAACGAATGCTTTAAAGATCCTGAAGTTAGGGGGTCAAAAAGCTCAGAGGTATGTTACTATTTATATTATTTATTGAAAACTATTATTGTAATTAAAAAGCTTTATTTTAAATTTAAAAATTCTGTGGTTAATCTAAAATTATTAAACATATGCAATATTTCAAATCTACACATTCTGATGATGATATAATGAGTCAAATACTTAAATAAATTATTATTGAAAAGTATTTAATATTAGTGAGTGCATGAGGGAGGGAAGAATGAAGACTAGAGTTTGGAGACTATTTTTTGGATATTTGAGCATACCTATATACTTTTACTATTTTTTTTTAATACTGATATTGTATAGAGGACCGAAGTTTTATCTTTTATTTTTAATTTAAAAATTCTAATTCCCCCCACCAAAAAAAAAAAAAAAAAAAAAATGATTAAAATTACATTATGATTAGGTGGTATATATATATATAGTGATATATGAATAATGAGTATTTATTTTCTAATATATTTTCCTATTATGAAGATAATTATGTTTTAATATAGGTACTTACAAGCAGTGTCGAATCTATTAGTTTCTCAACCCGGGGCAAAATATGAAATTTGCGCCCCTTTAGTTGTATAATATGCACTTTTTTGTAATTGAATGAAAAATCGAAAGTTTACCGACGATTTACTTCCCCGAAAGCAAAATAAATAAATAAATAATAAATTTGCCGATTAATTTCCTACTGAATTTATTTTTGTTGAATTATTTCTTGAGTCTCGAAATTTTTATATTTAAAATTTTTATTTAAAAGTGCGAAATTGTCATCTTTGACTTGGTGTCAAATCAATGTTATCTGCGTGCTGTACGACACGATATATATTAGACCTTGAGATAAGATTGATATTTTGTAGCAAAATATATTTTATAAGACAATACATACTTTAAAATCAACAAATTTCAAATCATGATAACTCCAAAGAATTGTTTTCGAAGTTATTACAATTCGTAATTTTAATTCTAATTTTTTTATTTCACAAAATAATCTTAACAATAATGACTAATAAAAATTATGCAGCTGAAACATATAGTTCATTTAAAATATACCTAATACCTGCAACATAACACAATTGATAAAAATCACGTATATCACCATCGTACCTATGGCGTTTTCGACTAACAATTTGGCATGATCCAATCCCCTTAATGGACTATAAATACGTGTATACCTCAATGCATATTATTTAATAAATGGCGCTCGAATTGGAAAATAGAATATGAGATTGGTAGATTCCTTTAAACTATTATTAATTCAAAATAAAATGGCCAAAAATAATAAATAATTTAAAAACAGTATAGATATAAGGTATTTTGCCTCCTCGATTACAAGGAATATACCTACTCATTTTAATCGTGGGCACGAAAAATGAGCACTGCACAGCCCATTTTTCATATCTGCAGTGACCAAACATGCCGACTGGTGTTGAACGGTCAATGCTCATTTTTCTATAGGTATATACTATCTGTACAAGTGTCTATATTATAGTCAGATATTATTGTTTCCGATAATATCATATACTATACGTCGATACACATATTTATTATTAAAATATTGGGTACCTATTACAATATCTGGTATAAATTTATAACAAAAATTTTTTTACATTTTGGGCCCCACAATAATAGCGCCCGGAGCAAGTGCCCCGTTTCGCCCCTCCCCCTAAATCCGGCACCGCTTATTAATTCGATTAGTAGGAAAGTTTCAAGTTTTTGTTAATATTTTGTAATCTGTATTCCTACTTCTTATACGCATATTATAATCATATTATGTATAGGTATGTGTTCCATTTGAATTCATATTTAAAGAAGTATTGGAGATTCTCGCATCCAAATAATAATAAAAAAAAAAAAAAAACCAGTCGATCCTAAGTCAAAACTCGATGTAGTATTATTTTCTGATTTTTTAGAATTTTCCGTTATTTTCGGTAGTTTTCCTTTATGCATAAGAAAACTGCTTGGGAAACCGAAAAATAACCTCTTTAATGTACAAACTATATAAAAAATTTGTCATCTGCAGGATGACCTATTTACTTAAAAACTCCTATTCAACTCCGTCTACCAAAAAACGTATATACATTTACCAACTTATATATATAATACATAACTTTTAAATTTATTCGTCATTTTCCAATTTATAACAGTTTTTCGTTAAGATCGGTAGTTTTTCGTTACGCTTATGAAATTTACTTGGAAAAAAAATTAGGTAAACTCTATAAAGTGCCCAATTATAGAATAAATTTTCTATCAGAAAGCTCTACATCCTTACTTTTACCTTAATCTTTACTCCTGCCCAAAAAAGTGTATAATATCTACATATATATATAAAAAATGTTTATACATATATTATGTAGTTTATATGACTTTAAAAGTATAAAATTTCTAAAGAAATAGCTTCTTAGTGCTTTAAACTTGAAATTTTAAAGGTAAAAAATTATTATTTAATAATATTTATTAATTAGGTATAATCTATACGATAATATAATTATATTTTTAATTTAAATTTAATATATAGATACGTATATAGTTTACATTTGCCATCAACTTAAATTATGGCTACAAAATGGGGAATATTAAGTGCATCCAAAATCTCCCACGATTTCGTTCTAGCTTTAGAAACACTACCGGCTGAACATCATAAAGTAGTAGCTGTAGCTGCAAAAGACAAATCAAGAGCAAAAGATTTTGCCAGTGATCATGGAATTCCCACTTGTTACGGTTCATATGAAGAACTCGGTAGCGATTCCAATGTTGGTACGTTATAAACGTGTACCTACTAGTTGTACTGCCTATACTAATTAATACTGAACATTATTTATGTTTTATAAATATCATTTTTGTTTTATAACTTATAAAAATATTAAAAATTAAAATAGATGTTGTTTACATCGGTGCTCTTAACCATCAACACTATGCATTGACTAAGCTTATGCTCGAAAATGGCAAACCGGTGTTATGCGAAAAACCGTTTTGTATTAATGCCAAACAGCTCGATGAATTAATCAAGGTAAAAAAATTACGTCACCAAAAAATAAAAATAAATTATTCATAGAATAAATAAACTAATAGGTATTGTATAAACTAATATTATAAACTAATTGTATTCTTTAGTTGGCCAAAGGCAAACAGTTATTTCTAATGGAAGCTATGTGGAGTCGTTTTACACCAGCCTATCAAAAAGTACTTGAAGAAGTACAAAATGGTACTATTGGTACAGTCTTAAGTGTACATGCTAACTTTGGTGTACCAATATCAAGTATTGAACGGATTTGGTAATATATTTTGATGTTTAATAAATTGTATTGATAGGTGTATATAATAAGTAGGTAATAACCCAACTACCTACATATATTTTTGTATATTTTATGGATCGTCATTTTCCAAGGAGTTAACTATAGATATTATATCTATTTACTATAATATATAGATGGAAAATACAATTATAAACATTTTTCATGAGATCGAATAGATTGCAAAATTATTTAATAATCAATTTGATAGTTTATAAAACAAATAGGTATTTAAAAAAAAATTTACACAGTGAGGTATGCTATCCGAAGCATATATTATAGTGAATAACATTGGGATGAAAGGTAGATTTTATATATTTTCTAGTGACGTTACATATTGTAAAAAGTAATTTATTGATATTATACACTATAATACTATAGGTACACTTATACTTATGTTTAAAGTATGTATGTTTCAGGAAAAAAGAAATAGGGGGTGGCTCTACACTAGATCTTGGAGTTTATACTATACATTTGGTCGATGCAATATTTGGACCTAGTAAACCCAAATCCATAGTAGGTAAAGGAATATTAAATAATCACGGTACGGATGAAAATATGTCTGCTATCCTCGAGTATCCCGAAGGTAAAATTGCTGTTATTTCAACACACACCAAAGTAAAAATGGATTGTTCAGCTTATATATATGGTACTAATGGAACGATCAAGGTAATTCCTACAAAAGAAAACAATTACTTGTCAATTATTAACTAATATTCTCTGAAAAAATTATTTTTTTAAATACAATTTAATTTTTGGTTGTAAATCATAATAATGTGCGAGAAAAATTTTTGTTTGTATAAAAATAAAATCCCTATCATTTTACATAAATCATGATATTTTACTACCTATTCTATAATATAATATTCGCTGAGCGTTTTGCATATATAATTTTTATTTGAACTTGTGTAGATATTTATTTTGGTATTATAATAATCATTTTTACAATATTGTTTCCTACAAACATTACTTGCGATACGTACTTTAAAAGTAATTAAAAAAAAATTACGTATCGTTTTTTGTTTTAGATTCACAGTCCATTTCACGCTTCACAAAAAGTAACAATTAACACAACCGATTTCACATTTGAACAACCAAAGACAAGAAAACCTACATTATTTCCTAGCAGTATACAGTTACGTTATGAAATAGAACATGTTAGACAGTGTTTAACAAAAGGTTTAAGTATATTTCCATACCTATTATTTTGTTATATAAGTACTTTTTTTAAATAATGATTAGTTTTTTCTATTAGGTCTGATTGAATCGCCAGTAATTACTTTGAATAACAGTTATACTGTTCAAGAAACAATGGATCAAATAAGAAAACAAATCGGAGTACAGTTTGAAGAGGACAAAATGTCAACAATTTGAATTGTTTATACTTGGGTATTTCTAATAAAATTATATTCAAATTTATACACACTTTAAAGGATGATAATATACATATTGATAGGTATAGGTATAGGTATAGGTATAATCATATAAATCAACCATCATATATAATATCCGTGTTAAAATATATTACAAACATTTTTTTAACACTGACTATCAAGCAGTTTTAATTACACTGAGAGGCCAGGGGAAAAAGTTTTTAAAATATCAACATTTTTCTCAACCTACTTACTCAATTAAAAAAAAAAT
This sequence comes from Pemphigus obesinymphae, assembly GCA_025469235.1. NCBI lineage: Eukaryota > Metazoa > Arthropoda > Insecta > Hemiptera > Aphididae > Pemphigus > Pemphigus obesinymphae. The sequence goes on from JAIPRL010010226.1 coordinate 6,769, forward strand.
GAATTTATAATTTTTCAATAATTAATCAGCATTTTTCTAATTAACGGCCATAGTTTCCCAAAATGTATCCATAACTTAGGAAAAGTTATTATAAATTATTTATATACCTAAACTCTTTTTAATAAAAATAAATATATGTTAAGTATTATCGATTAACGTAATTATAAAACAGTAACATGAACAATTAATAAACAATATGGAATTTGTTCTATTCTTATAGTGAAAAACCTGAATTTGCTTTTCAGCAAAAAATTTTTCTAATTATTACTTATACTATATTATTAATATATTTTTTTGTATAATTTTTCTACACAAAAAGAAAAATTAAAAACAAAAACCGAAATATTGTACTAAAACGTTGTTTTACAAATTACGATATTAGTTCATTCAAGGTTGAAGGTACCTACCGGCTACCAATGCATAAATTATATATATATATAATTAAGTAATTCAAAAAATATTAATTCTACAGAATTAAAATTTGAATATATGTAAGTTATGTAACCTCTGGTGTACCTTAAGAAGGGCATCTATCTCCCATTCTATTTACACTATTTGTTAATGGTATCAAAGATGTGGTAAAGCACTGTGAACTACTTATTTTTGCTGATGATATTAAGCTATTTCTCCGTATTATCTCCACTGATGATTGTGAACTGTTACAATACGATCTTAATTCTGTCGCTCGTTGGACTCGGGGACTCGGCTTGGAGCTTAGTATCCCTAAATGTCATACCATGACCTACACTCGTTCCTGCGAGCATTTAATGATTAAATACTCTGTTAACGGTATTGCTCTAAAATACTCGGGTGATTTTGTTATGGACCTTGGTATTTCTTTTGATCGGTCGCTTAATTTTCAGACTTATATCGAGAAAGTTACATGCAAGGCATTGAAGCTTCTCGGATTTATTAAGAGAATTTCGGCTGATTTTGTCCAGTTCTCTTAAGACTTTATATTGCTTATTCGTCCAGTCTGATAGTTGTCAGCTGGAAAGAGTTCAGCGGAAATTTTTGAAATTTGCTGCTTTCACATCACACATTGAGTGCACACCTCATGAGTATGAATTTGTGTTGCAGCGTCTTTGTCTACACTGTGTGATAGGAGGAAAAAGGGTAATCTAACGTTTCATTCTATACTTATTAATGGTGAAGTCGATGCCCCTGCCCTCTTATCTAAAGTTAATTTCAGAGTTCCAACTTTCTGTTCCAAATACTCTTTCCGTATTCCTTTTTGCCACAGTAATTATTTAACTAATTTCCCTACTGTCCGTATGATGAAACTGGCCAATGAGAACCCACTATTCCTTAGTTCTCAGTATTAATTTTTGTCTGTTTATTCTTAATTATTTGTAATTTTTATGTTATACTATATTTTGTAATTTTTCTTTTTAATTTTTGTTATACTATACAATGTAATTGGACTCGCCCCGTATTTAATATAAATAAATAAATATAAATATATTTATAGTATTGCATTAATAAGTTGCATTTTTTTTTTTTTAAATGTTGACTACTTACCAACATGAATTTTATTTATAAAAATTTAAATTGTTTCCCTCTCACAATCTAAATTCTAAAACAGTACATGCAGTACCTATATCGAAAAAGCAAGAAAATTTAAATCGTATTTAGTCGCCAACGTGATCATGTTTTCCGATGAAGAAGACATTGTCGTCTCTAGTCTTTGTTTTTGGAAACTGAATATAGTTAAAATCCAAAAATAATGTGGGTTAATTAATAAAATAAATGTTAAAAACTATTTTTATATAATTTTCTTCGTAATTATATCTCTTTTAATTGAAATCATATTTATATAAAATATATGCAAAACGGGCTCAAAACGACAATAAAACAAAAATAAATTAGGCAAGTATTACGGTGTACAATCAAAAATATGGCGCAGTTAAAAAGAGAAATAGAGTGACTCATTAGCGAAGTGTATTAGGTGTTATTGGAGAGCTTGGAAGGTTGATGAAGGACAGGGAAGATAAAAAATGGTAGAAGAACGTGTAGAATGAATAAGTATTTTAAAATTAATAAGGGATAGTAAGGATGGACAGTCAATTCTATATCAGAAATAATATATAAAAAATGAAAGAAATGTTTGCCAAATACCTGTGATCAGACAGGCTGCTAAGGGATAGCACCTGTTGCTGTTGGACTACAATGTAATTATGAGGAAGATATTAGATATGTAGAGTAAGGCTAAGCACACGCCAATACAGTACGGTGTGAATATATGGCGTAAACGCAGCATGGTGATAACGCCGAAAAAAGCGCACTAAAGCACACCAAATAGGCGTGTGCTGATCGCAGCATGGCGAAAAAAAATTGTATTGATTATAAATGATTAATATAATATTATATTGTAAATGATTAGTAATCAATTTAAATTTTAAATTGATCATTTCTTATTTATACATATGTGAATATTTTTAAAATTAATAATGTCTAGTCCTGGCGATGATGCTTCATTACTATTATTATTATTAAATAATAAAGAAAAACAAAAAAAAGTCGAAAGTACTGGGTGCATCCATGCATTAAAAAAAATGCTGATACTCTTGGAACTTTTTCTATAACCAAGGAGCTTTCTCTGTATCCAAAAAAGTTTTAAAAACTTTTAAAGAATGTAAGCCTGTCGAATGAATTTTCTCTGCACGGAAAGATGTGAGTAGGTGCCAAATAACAGAACCATACTCAATAATAGAACGAACAAGAGAACAGTATAGTGCCCGTAAATATTATTATTGTATCTACATATTATTACGCATATCGTACCACTGTATTGTTGGTTGCTGCTGGTAGCCGATCATTCGTGGCTATAGATTACATCATGACAAAATAAACAGGTATGACAGCAACTTACATGTTTTGGTTCAACTCGCGCAATCATGGTGGATGCTTTTCTCCGCTTATCATCATCTTAGTATCTACGATTATCATGATTTTCGTTATCTTATTTTATTGCCGCCTTTTTGTTTTTTGAAAACAAATTGACTTGTAAGCATATTTTATAATTTGTTAATTAATCTTTAATTCGAATAAATATGCCATTCTGTGTATTTAGTGGTTGTTTAAGTGGAAATAGACGTAAAGGTATTGTAAATAATTCCAAAATAAATTTACACAAATTTTCTAAAAATGTAAAGTTAAATCATGCACTGGTCTACCGAGAAAAGAACATTGATAATATTTGGAGAAAAACAATATGGCGGTACTTGCGTATCACAAAGTTGCCAACAAACCTGTTTATTTTGTCATGGATTACATAATATAATATAGATAGTATATCCTTCTTATTCTATGGTCTATGGTCTAGGCCACCATATCGACGGCCGATGCTACCGCAGCGCTGTCCGTTGCGCACACTTGAAAAACGTATGTATGATATGTGCGGTTCATACACGCGCAGTTTTATTTTATTCCCTCTCCGGCGAAAAATACACCGTGCAAATTATATAACAATCAAGAAATTCGCCAGCGTAAACCGGTTTGCTTTACCGATCCCGATTAATGATTGTGGTTCAGTGTATAATTACACTGGTTTAGTTAGAAATTCGTTGCATTAATCGGTTTACTCCCTACATAATTCTTATTATCAGTTATCACATAACATTGATTCTGCTTATCACATTATTGACGGTTCGATTTAAAATTTTTTACGTTTTAAATTCTTTTTAAATAAAAATAAAAATAGATAACATTAAAATTGCCATGGTAAAAGATTTTATTCTTAATAAAAATCGTGTTGCCAGTGATATCATTAATATTACAGTACAATCGATTTCTATTCGAAAATGTAAGTAGGTTTTAGGATACGTTTTAGTAAATTAAATGTTTTATAAAAATTGCCAACTCAAAACATACCTAATTCCTAAGACATTTTTCAATTAGACGTATTTATTCTTCCACTGAATTCTGGTTGTGGTGACGATCAAGTTGAAGACGAATTGATTATTTTTAGTGAAAAAAAAACTAAAATATATCCCTATATTAATTAAATCCTGATTATTATAAATGTAAAAAATGTTTAATGTAAAAATTGATAACATTAAGTGATAACAGATAATCAGGGGAAAATCAGGTTTGTGGTGAGGACAGATCGAGATCGGTATTTTTCGACCACCTCGCTACAGCGGTCGAAAAAAAAATAAACCGGTGTGTTTCAATTTTTAACCGGTTTAGTCTAGCGAATTTCTTGAATCCCACACAAAGCTAGTTTGAACCACCAACTATTTATATCTACACATAACTATGTTCTGTGGTCGTATATGGTAACGACGTATGTCGTTTGATACAGCTGTTATTATATCGACATTTTAGAGAAAACATAATTTTATAATATTGTTAATATATATATATTTTGTTAATCCGTAGTATTTTTTGGTTATGAACCACTAGATACTTCACCCACGATCCGCTACTGGGTATACATATACCAAAGTTTAATCGGTAATAGGAATGGAGTAAAAACGGGTTCATTTTTTGGGGGGTTTCAGGTACCGGGTCCGAAAAAGGTTTCGAGTTTTTCTGGGTTTAGGGTAACGGGTTTGAAACCATTTTCCAAATTTTCCAAGTTACTCGGTTTTCAAAACCGGTTTACAACTCGTTTTGACTCCCTGAAAAATATATAACTTAGAGATACCCTTGTAAATGTCATTATTCATTAAGAATATCTATAAATAAATTAAAAATTATTATATTATTATTAAACTAACTGGGTTTAAATATAAAACACCATATACGAGTATATAACCAATTTTCAATTGTAATATTCACCCCTTTACAAAATGTTGAAGTAAAGTATTAACTTAAATATTTTTGTTTAAATACTATCACTTTTAAATTTTAAAAATTGCATACCTGTGGGTTAATTTTAAAGGGATATGTATAGGCACTTTGTGTGCGTGTATAAACCCCACTATCCGCAACCATTGAACTCTTTATGCAAGATCTTCTCTACATCGTGTCTATATGATAACTGAATGCTCACCAAACAGTGTTAGGTACCCGAAAGAGAATGTTAGAAAGAGATGGCACCTACTAATGGGGTTACTATCTTTGTCTTACATATGTCGCTAATATCTTATATTCATTTACCGCGATATTATTTTAGTTTGGTTCTTAAAATTTGATTTATTATTATTTTTAACTTCCACAAAATATTTTTGATTCGTTTTATAGAATTAAATAATTAATTATACATATAATTTAATGATAAATAAATGGTTTATTTTAGTAGATAATTATAATAATACAAGTATTGAACATGCTTTTCTTGTGGACTTCTACATATTTCATATGAAATATGTTATATGTTGGGACTGTTAGAAGGTTTTAATCATTGAACTCTATATGATAACTGGAATGTTTACCCGCCATTAGACCAATGTAAATATAACCGAGATAACGTGTTAGAAAAAGAAAGCAAATAAGAATAATAAATACAAATAAGTATTGCTATCTCGTTTTATTACATATATAATACATATTACTTACCAAATAATATTGTAGTTAAAATGGTGAATTTTTGTTGTGCGTTTAATTATATCATTTTATTAATTTTATAATATATGTTTTCAGTAATCTTGTTTTGAAAATTTTCCATGTTAAATACTTTTACATTTAATTGAGCTTAATTTATTTTATAATTAATAATAATTATTCTTCATTTTTTATTTCTATTTCAATACTCTTTAATGTATACTGCATTATTATGTTCTTAAGTTTCAAAAAAACTTATTTATCATAATATAAAACAATATTTGTGTTGTATGCTTTTATTTTGATATGCTTATAAATATGCTTTTATAATAGTTATATTAATGGTTTTATTTTTAATAAATGTATCATATTTCACAATCAATTTTAGTATAGTTGAATATTTTTTTAGTTTATTTTAAATTAAGTATTTTTATTAATTTAAAGTTTTATTTTTGTAAAAGAAAAATATCTATTTAAAGCCAACTCAATTTAAGTTATTTAGTTAACAAATCATATAACTCCAAGGCCATGAGTATTATAGTTAAAGTATCTACATTCTACAAGCTCTTATAGTATTTTTAAATAATTATTTATTTTAGGAAATTTCAGTAGTGATGTATAACAAGTGTATTGAATATTTGTTGACTGGAATTTTCCAGTATTATTAATAAATATTTTCATCCTTCATATTTTATATACATTTTTACTTTGCAATTACTATAAGAGGAAGTGTAGTTGTAGAGCATGAACGTGATTTTTAACAAATATCGTGATAACACAAGCATAAAAATTGTACTGGCATCCAGGACCATTTTTAAATTACTTTAAAAGTATATTTAAATATTTATTAAATGTTGGCTTTTCATTTTTCATAAAAATCGACTAGAATTCCTTAAAATTGGGGTATATAGCATCTTAATACGGAATTAATTTAAATCATATTAACTATAATAATATGCAAAGCTAATTTTCCTATATAAAATAAGAATAACAAATGTATTATATTAATAATTATAAATGTTTTTAATTTTATTGAATAGGTAACATCCATGATAGATTTGTATATGATACAGATGTATAATAATATTGTATATTATACTTGTAAATTACATACAGGTACATTGAAAAATATTAAAATATTAAACGTCTTCCAATTGTTCAAATTATTTCCAATTTTAATTTTATAAATCGAATGTGTGTCGAGAAAGGATATATTAGCCATCATGTTTTCAAGGTGCATGTATTATTATTTATTATATTGAAAATTTATGAAACTAATCGAAAAAAATGAAAATTTAACTTGAAAAATGTTTAAATACGTTTAATAAATAATAATTTATAAGTGGACCCATATCAGTATTATTTTTTATTTATTTATACAATTTTATTGAAAATATTGTTTTAGAATAAATTTTTCGTTTTCATTACCTTGAAAATATTAGATATTATACAAAAAAAAATTATTTTAAATATAATATATTACCTATATTCTAATATTTATCCAGTATTTGAATAATTTTACTCAAATACTCTACAGAATTGTAAATATATAAAATATTACTCTGAAGTAATATTATGATGTGGCAAATGTTCTTCATTTATTATTTTACATACCCACAAAACTATAAATGTACGCTGGGGCTTATTTTAAGGGGTTCTGTATGGGCAATCTTATTGAATTTGAAATTTAACGATTTGAAAATATTTAATAAGTGGTAAAGCATAAATTTTAAGAGGACGTCGTCACACATTCGTTATATTCTCCCCCCCCCCCCAAAAAAACCCTGTTTTTTAAGAAATATAGTTTCTCAGGCTGTAATTATAACTAAAAACCCAAATTTTTACACAATATAGTAGACAAAATTATCTGTGTTGTATCGTGCTATTTTTCCAAAAATATTAAACAATAAAAAAGTTTTTAATTTTTAAAACCCTTTTTTTTGTTTTTACAGATAGTATAACATCAGTTCTATTTATATTATCGAAAAAAAGACAACGGTAGAACACAGATAATTATGTCTACTATATTGTGTAAAAATTTGGATTTTTAATTATAATTACAGCCCGAGAAACCTAATTATTTCTTGTAAAACGGTTTTGTTCACAAATATCGTGATTAACAATTAAAAAAATAGTACTGACATGAATATATTTTTTGATTACTTTTAAAATGCACTTTAAGTACTTTAAGTACTTAAATATTTTTAAATTATAAAATTTTAATTTTTCTTGAAATTTCATAAAAATTGTCTGTACAGAACTCCTTAAAAATCGCATGTGTGCGGCGTACTAACTGTACTAGATGACAACATTATCACATAGTAAAGCATTATTATTATTACCTATAGTATATGATTTTTTTTAATAATTGGACGACATTGAATTATTTATAACTGACGAACATTTTAACATATCCTTAAAACAAAATTAATTTTAATGTTATATAACCTTAGGTAATTGTTACATATACACTCAGTAACGGAATTAGAGGGATAGACGGGGTTCAATCCCCGGTCGTACAATTTTTGGTGGCGTAAAATTTTTAAAAGTATAATACACATAAATATTGGCCTATAAAGATAGCTGTTCCGACAAGGAATCTCGGTGGTTTTAGGTTACTGTATATTTGCATTTTTATTACGATTTGTGACGTTAAGAATAAAATACTATATTTTTACATTTGCGCTTTTATTCATACCTATACTGATAAAATATTCAACTTAGACTAAATTGCCATTGATTATATAGTAATATATTATAATCAATGCTATTGCGTACTTGTAAATAAACAACTATATTCTGAAAAAATTTTAATTGGTAAAAATGAAATATAAAGAGTGTAGGTACCTCCTACCCATATTAATTGCTTAATTATTGTTTGACTTGTATGCAATTTTTATTGTTTGTACTAACTTATTATTAGTTGACTATTTGTATAAATAAATTATAATCGTTGAAATTAAACAAGACTCTCTACATGTAGCTATAAGTACTTATAATAAATTGTTATACTATATAGATTAAGTAGGTACCTATAGCGGTAATACCTATACCGTATATGTAACAATTACCTATAAGATTATAAAAATGTTTAGCCAATATGATTGCATAGGTATATAAATATAATATTCTGTAATGAAATAAAATCAAATAAATATAAATAAAAATATTATAACTTTTATATTATTATATTATTTTAAAATTTAAATAAGTATTTTTCGGAATTTTAAGGCGGCATTAGGATTTTAGTCGACAAAATGGTAAAAATTTTATGACATTTATTTTTTGCTTATTTTAAGTTTCCAAGAGAAGTATTATATTATTTTTTTCACCCCAAAAAAAAAAAATCTTTCTTCGGAATAGTTCTGAATGTGGATTGTGGACGCGGTTCGTGATTTAATGATTATAGAAATTATTTATCTACATTATAATAATTATATTGACGACAGATAAGATGTAACTGGCCACTGTTACATGTTATTTCACCACAGAATTCAGTGCATAGAATAAGAAATTTGTGATTTTAATCATAGTCGGTGTGGTCCACAGATATATATTTATAATTTATATATATATACATATACATAGTATATATTAGTATATCTTCTTCTTCTTCTTCTCCTTCGCCTTCTCTCCCAACTATTTGGGGTCGGCCACTCTGGTCCTACACTTCCACTTAACTCTATCTCCCGCATCTTCTTCACTTACTCCCACCTTCCTCATATCACT
>JAIPRL010010227.1:0-15985 GCA_025469235.1 Pemphigus obesinymphae
GAAATGCATGTTGTTGGTAAAAGAGGGAGGTGAAGACCGAAAAAGAGATGGGGGGATGTAATGGCGAGTGATATGAGGAAGGTGGGAGTAAGTGAAGAAGATACGGGAGATAAAGTTAAGTGGAAGTGTAGGACCAGGGTGGCCGACCCCAAATAGTTGGAGAAAAGGCGAAGGGGAAGAAGAAGGAGAAGAAGAAGAAGACTCGTATACTTCATTAAAAAAAAAAAATTGTATTATTAAATTACTTTATTTTATTTTTTTCAATACATTTAAATTTCATGACTTTCGTGGTATTTAATATTTACAGTCGAATCACATTATTTAATCTTTTAATGTCTCAATATTTTTACATTACTATAATATATTTACACAATTTTTCACTGTTTCTCAAATGCATTGATATAATTTCCTATATAAAATTTTTCCTACTGTTTTCAATACAAAAATAATAATAATATCTGATAAGGGACGATGGGTTAATTTACACCACCTAGGTATAGGTATCTGTAATAAAGCATTTAAAAGTTATACATTTTTTATGTTTTACGTATCAAATAACTTTACTATTTTATTCGATTTTACGATCTTACGATTTTTTCTTTTGTCGTTATGTTTTGTTTTATGTTATTATCCTTATTGTAACTTTTCATATAGTGATAATTTGTAGTATTATATGTGTTTTATATTTTCCGTTATGTTTTCCATTATTATTGACAATACAATTTGAACATTAATATCATATAACGTTATAAAAATCTATTGATTCCTATTTAAAAATTATAATTTATTTCAGGTTGTATAAAATTGAAAATCAATTCTAATAGGAATTAATTTTTGTGAATTATACATATGTATGTAAATGATTTTTTACCGTCTATATACAACATCTATTTAATTTGAAATATATCCGTCTGCTTTATATCCAGAAAACTTGAATTTTAAAATTATGTTATATATTAATATATATTATATTTATGCAGATTGCATGCTATTTCATTGAAACTATAACTATATTATTCTAATATAAGTATACTATAAAATTATATAAAGTTTGTTCTTATAGGGAGTCGGATTTCTTATCAACACGGACACGTTTTGTGTATATCCTTAATAATTTTTCTACTATTGTGTATAATTAAACATTCTGAAATTATACTTTTCAAAGTAAAAATGAAAATAATTTTAATAGTAACTGAATTATATATATCTAGAAAATAACTATTTCTGAAAGTATAAGTATATACAATATACATACTTGCTATATTTATTATATATTATTATAAAATTGTTGGTATTTCAGTTTATTTATATTTATATAAAATATAGACTCATTAGCTTTTAAATCCTGATAAATTTTTATCCTTACTATCACTACTATTTCTTGATATTGACGTGCTTCCGGTTAAAGTACTGGCAAGGGAGTAATTACGGAAGAGGAAATGGATGTAGGGCAACTTTTAGTTTCTAAACGGAATGAGGAAGTTATTGGTTTTACAGTAATTTGTGTTTTTTGTTTTTAGTTGAGTGTTCAAAAAGTTTTACTATATAAAACCTTATTTGTTATATAGTTTAAAAATAGGACACAATAATTATTATATTTTAATGTTGTAAGGTTTTAGGTTTTTTTTTTTTTTTAATAACGCGAAAATTTACCAAAATTGTCATACTTACCCCAAAATCAGCGAAAAATATAGAAAGTTCTTGATATTTTATAATAATATATAATTATTTAATTTTCAATTTAGTTTTAAATATTGATATTTCATTATTTTATAGACATAATTTTTTAAAATCTTTTTTTAGGGCTCTATACTTGTAGATAGGTTTAAACTTTAAATTAACAATAATTACACTTCGGTAGTTTTCCATTGTTAATTACCGTGTATAAAAATTAAAATATTACAATACCATGATTATACAAAGTTTATCATAAGAAATAAAAATCATTGTAACAAAATATCTTTTTACTTTTTGGAATATAAAGTAGAAATTAAATTTATATAAAATTTTCTAACTATTTATTTTTTTTAAAATAAAAGTAAAAAAAAACTCATTATTTCTAACAAAAGACAGTCAAAACTAGTATATAATTTATAAGCTAAAAAAAATAGTTAATTTATAAAAAAGGTCCATATATTAGCCATAAATTATTTTGAAGTTAATAGTTTACTATCATATTAGTCAAATTATTTGTAGATAACTTTTAAAGTTTATTATTATTATTTACCTTGTTTATTTTTTCTTAGTCGAGTTAAGTTACAATTAAGTTAAGTTAAGTTATATTAATTAATTTCAATAATTTACAATTTAATGCTAAAAAAAGTAATTTATTGTTACGTATTATATATTAATGACCAATAGATTTTAAACGTATTACATAATTGAAATGATGAGATGAGAATTTATTTACCATTTTGTTCATTTAAAACAATAATTATTGAATACTATTACCATAGAAAGTAACTTTAACTGTATAGTTCTTTTTTCCAATATCAAATAAGGAATTTCTGTTTTGATGGTGAAGTTTGGTCAGAGCATATTTTAAGGAATTTGTATTGGGTGGCACTATAATTATGACTAGGCCAAGTGTCTATATCCTGTTAATTTTTATTTTAAGACTTGCTTAAAAATATGTTTCACTCTTTTTCCACTAGGATCAATTTAAATTTACTAATATAACTTAAAATAGTGATAGTGTTTTTATAAAATGAATGCAGTATGGAGGTAGGCAATAAATGTTTAATTTTAAGACAAAACTTTTCACAATTTTCAAATGTTCTATTCATATTTTCTTAATAGTCATGTGGAAACGTGTTCATAAGTCTAATGATGTAAATTATGTTGTTAACTATCATATGTTGAATGTTTCATCCAGCCCCCTAAATTATTCTGATTTTAGTACCTACTACACATATAATCAATTTTTTCTTTGAATGACCTTTTTTATTTATATCAACAACATTATAATATATAAAAATATTGAATTGCCTAATTTTATTACACAGTTGCTAATTTCGTACTACACATTGAACTTTACGTACTACCTAAATAAAGTGTGTCGTACTACACACAATTTAGGGGCTGGTTTTATCTTTCTGTGATATTATAAAGATGATAAAAATGAGAAATAGATTTTCATTTTTCTTAACTTTCATAAAAATGTCCAATATAAAATAGGTACCTACTTGAAATCGGTTATATGCCATAATCTTAAGCGTAAAAGATAAATACGGAAAATTACCAAAACTTGTTATAAAGCAGAAAATAATCAAGTGAGTAACTTGAAATAGGCATCAAATCTATTATGAATGTATTAACGTATTATTTAGATTTATACTTCGATTTATAATTGTATTAGATGTACACAATTATGTCTGTAAGAGAGTGAGTGGCGTAAATATAGTAAAGTTTTGTGCTATGAGTTATTGGTATGTGGCATAAAAACTTCTGTATCATTATCAACATACAAAGATCAAAAAAATTATAAAAAATCATTAATTAATTAAATGGTTTTTGAAATTAATATACGGATTTTGGATATAAATATATTATATATATAATATAAATATATTATATATATAATATAAATATATTCATGTTTATTTATAATTTAATTAAAAATTAAATATTAAACTGTATTTTATTTTTGGCTATTTGGTTATTTATATGAATATTAAAGGTCAATATTTTTTAAATATGATTAAGAAAATAATTTTAATTTAATTTAATATTATAACTATAATCTTATTGGTTATAAACGTATTACTAATATTCCATAATATTTCCGTTATATATTTTTTGTTATTATTTTTAATAACAATGAGGTACAAGTTAATTTTAAACTAAAGTCTTATTGATATTATTAATATTGATAGTCGTCGGTTTGTGTTAATTTTCTGGTTTCAGTAATTATTTCGGTCTCGGATTTATATTTTTCTAATTCGGAAATCTATTTTTCTAGATCATTATCAAGGGGTTTAACTGTGCATCCCAAAAAACCTCGTTGCCGATTTCAAACTGTGCTTAAGTTAATTGTGCCATTGACTAATCATACAATTTTATTGTTTATACATATACACGTTGACGGCAATATCAATTCGATAATTGTGTTATTTGCTGCTGGCTCGAAAAAAGTTAGATACCATGTGCACATTCATCGTTGAATTTTGTAAATATTATTGTTTATGACCTAATTTATTTGTTCATTATTCTGAAATTCAGTTCGATACATTAAGCTTCATTTCATGCAACCGTTTACATGTTTCCAGTTTGAAACTAACTACTTGTAAGTAAATCATGGCCCGTACTAAGCAGAACGCTTGTAAATATATCAGAGGCAGAGTTCCACGTAGAAAATTATTGATCAAAGCGGCCTGCAGATGTTCACCATCAAAGAGAATTGTAAAAAGGATCCGCCGTTATCGTCCTGGTATCGTTGCCCTTCGTGAGATTCGTAGTTTCCAGAAAAGTACAAAGTTATTGATTCGTAAATTGCCGTTCCAACGTTTGGTCAGAGAGATCGCCCAAGAACTCAAATCGGATATACGTTTTCAAAGTGCAGCTATTGGCGCATTACAGGAGGCCAGTGAAGCATACTTGGTTAGTTTATTTGAAGATACTAATTTGTGTGCCATCCATGCCAATCGCGTCACCATTATGCCTAAAGATATTCAGTTAGCTAGACGTATTCGTGGCGAACGAGAGTATAATCCATCATCTACATTCTTGTGAATTACATTTTATTTTTGTCAATTTCCTAATAATTATATAATTATTTATAATATCCATATTTTTTCCTATATACGAAATGAAACAAATTTCAAATTAAAATAAATATTTATAGGATTTTAAGTTTGTTTCAAGGTTTTATTTTAAGGATTTATAGTTTATTTCATATATTTTATAGAATATAGATAAGAAATCATTGAAAGAATTTGCGTAAAAAATTATAATTATATATGAACAAGAAGACCGTTGAAATAGTAGAGAATTTTTCGTATAATTTCGTTCATAAGTATAGTCATTGAATAAACTATAAAATATTATTATCATAATCAAATTATAAGAAAAACTAAACTAAATTTTGAAATATTTAACATTTTGATCCTTATTTATTTATTTATTTATGTAGGAGAAATATTTTTAAAATTATTTTTTATTAAAATTATTCCCGATGAAATACTTAATCCAAGGTATACGTATTGCATTCAAAAGTAATTATACTAATGAGGTGTTGTACTAAAAAAAAATGTACATTTAAATGGTGTTCAATTTATGAGGAGTCTCCCTTAAAAATAGTTGCACATATAAGTTACAAGGACTTGCGATCGATAAGCGTTGCACTCAATAAATATCTCTAAAATAACATAGGTTCATATTATATCTATATATATGATATAACCATAACCATATATGGGTGATATGAAATTCAAAATAATTGAAAATCAAATGAACAATAGAATAACAAACACGACAGTTATTCTAAAATCGGAATTAATCAACAATATAAAATATTGAACAAAGTCGATTTTTGTAAATCGTCCGAAGAAATTATTGTAAAAATAAACAAAATTTGATCTTGAGTAAATTATTAAATTATTATACATATACGTAAATATTGCGGTTCATATGAGTTTTATTGTACATTTGTACGAAAATTAAAACCCTAAATACAGATTAACAATAATTTTGTTTTTTATATTTTAACCTTTCGTTAGTCGCGCGGTGTAAGTTAAATATTAAATATTTAATAATTATTTAATAAATTAACTAAATTTTATAATATAAAAATTTACTTATGGTAGTCCGTTTACCTCTCTTATATAGGTATGCCTAATGTTATTTATTTTCATTTTATGATTAGGTATTTTTATCTTATTATAGTAGGTACACTCATGCTGAAGTTGACTTGGATACATATATACCCCACGAGATTATTGCACATTTTTATATGCACGAATTAAATGTATTTATAAAAAAAAAATGCAATTTTTTTTTCATTATATTCATGTTATATTTATCCATATATAATTATATTTATATAACATTTTATTTTAATATGAATATTTAAAAAAGAAGATTCAAAATAAAAATCGGTTCTAAATTTATTTTTAATATTTATATTATACATTTTTATAAGATTTGTTTAAAAAAGAATCAATAAGGTTTTTTTGTGAAAATATTAAAAAATATCTTATTCTAGAAGAACGTTGTAATAGTAAATTAAATAATAAAAAATTGAAAGGCTATTGAGTAAAATTTGCAGTAGTTTCGTATAATTGTACCCCACGCGACCACTGTTGTTATAGAATATTACGCGACTAACGAAGTTTTAACTTAACTGAATGATTATAAACATTAAAAATTAAAAGTTTAGATAAGCCAATGATACTTTAAACCAATTAATTTAATAAGTCAATGAACAAATTAACTAGTTGAATTAAAAAGTTAAACAAAATTTAACATTTCAACTTAACTTTAAACTTTTTAACTAATTAATGCCTACCTTTGTCCATCCCTACTAACCTTCGAGCAAAGTGGACCATTTTTAAACATTTGTATCACTTATTATTAGTTTTATTATCAATTATTATTTTGTAAGTATACAAAATAATATTTTTTATATAAATTGTTTTAAATTAAAACAAAATTTAATTTATGTATACAGAAAAAAAAATAGAATAAACGTTAAATGGTATTTTTTTAAATTATATTGTTTTAATTCATTTTTAATTTAAGTCTATAAACAAAATGTAAGCCATGTATAATGTATTAGATATTTAAACTAATAGGCAATGTATTATTTAAGAAAATTATCTGTATTTTTATCTAGATAAATTTTAGAGATATTATCTATTATTCTTATTTTAGATATATTTTACTTTATTTATTTAAATATTTATCTAAATAAAAAAGTACTTACTTGGAGGCTATGTATCGAGAATAGTTAAAAAAATAATATGTTTGGTAGAATTGACAATCGTTTGTAAAATATAACGATTAGACATATCGTTATTTTTGATATCATAATCACTATTAATAGCGACTTTCAAAACCATTCGTTATTTTAAATACCTAACTATCGTTATACGTACATAATATAATTATATCATTTTTAGAAATGTTACCAGTCGCTTCGAATGAAATATTGATAATAAATGGTTAATAATAATGATAAATGTAATATATATTTATATTAGTGTATTAATTATTATATTCATATTATAGTATTTTATTATTGAAATAAAATAAAATAATTTATAACTTTTGTAACATTCTGACATATCTACTTACATTATACTTAGATACAATAGGTACATAATATACTAAGTACATTATACTTGTTAAAATAACTTGAGTAAGACACGTAATAAATTATTTACGAATTGTATTTAAGTATAAGTTATACAGGGGCATTAGGGGGCTTTCACACCATCATATTTTTTGGTTAAAAACTACTTATTATAATTCCAACAGTCGGGCATGATACATAGGTACTCCGTATAGGTACTTAACAATTTTGAAAACATATATAAATTTTTCAATACTTACTCGAGGGAATGATCGAGCCACATTTTTCATTTTCATATTTTATATTACAATAAAAACCATTTAAAGTTTCCAAAATTTTCAAAATGTTGAACATAAATATCTAGTTAAATAAAAACTAAATTTTTCAAAAGTGGTTCAATCATTCTCTTGTAAATATTATGAAAAATTCGAATATTTTTTCAAAATTAAAATTGATGTAGGTACTCATTGGGACGTTCTGATGGAATTAGAATCGTCTATTTGAGTGAAAAATATACATTTTATCGCGGTTAAAAAATAAACAGTTGACATGTGCATGTAAGTGCGTGTAATGGCTTCCCGTATACTTTTGATACGAGTTACTAACACTAATGATATCACGTACGTCTCACACAAACACGTAATCTTACAAAGAAAGTACAATAAATTTCCATTACTCCTTAGAATCTTGTGGTGTGAAGTTCCCTTAAAAATAAAAAACAATACCAACATGATGTAGACTGCACACCAATTGCACCTTAATCAAATAAACGACACCTAAAAAACAATAGCAATGAATATAAAGTACAACTTTTATTTACATTCATTTGTGCCAAAATTTGGGGAATAAAATCATATATTTTTTTTAACGGATGAACTTTCGTGCATTTCAGTCCGCGATTTAATTGTTTACATAAATTTTGACCGATTTATTCTCGTCGTAGTAAATCACTGTGTATTTGGGTTGCTGGATTGCAGTATGAGAAATAATCGTCACTACCTAACTACCCATATATATATATATATAATATATTGCAATAATTATTATTGATGTTCGCCTAGCTCTCGGCAGAAGTATTCGGGATATCCCGTAGGTATAATTAAATTATCATACAGTCCATGTAATAAGTCCAACCGAAACAAGAAGTATACTTATATGACCGTTTTCAATTTAACCTCATTGTTAACTTAATAACTTAATTGTTACTCAGTGTATACTAGTGTATCACAGCAAGTCGGGGGATATTTTTGATTTAAACCGTCCAAGTTATCGAAAAGCAAGTGGATGACCAGTTCGGTTTATGTGTTAACTTAGATAATATTATCTACGAGAAGTGCACGTAAAACAACTGAACCATATAAAACGTATTTAATGCGGATACCGATTCGGCCTATCCGTGTAACAGTGGACACAAAACGGGGACCAATTTATGGACACTGCGATTTATGCTCGGAAACTGATTCGACATGGGCCATTTATATAAATGTAAAATATAATTATTTATTATGTGAGCTTAAATACTTGCCATAGTTTATTGTTATTATTATTTAATATTTATTTGAATACTTACCTACTGTGTAAAAATTTGATTTGTTTTAAATGAAAAACCGTATATAAATCACGAGTCACGAACGTAGAGAAAATTTTCTTGAAATCATTTCCGAAATTCCACATATTCGTGGAAAAAGAATTCAAATATACAGTTTGACCAACATGATACCAATATATTGACTTACCTAATGAATAACGATCACAGTTATTTTACTCTTTAAATTACGAAAACGTGAAAACTATTATCAATAGGTGGTATAAACGTTATTTCTACATAGCGATCGTTATTTTTACAGATCTCTATTTATTACGATCCCGCAATTATAACGATTCTCAATACTTGGCCCTCTGGGTTCAATACTGGTGATAACATTTTAAAAATAGGATTTTCCAATTTTCAACTATTTATAGGAATTTGATGTTTTTGGGTTTTAGATCTGAGAATTTAATATAGGATTAGTAATAACTAATATGAAATAATATGAGTTCGAAATTATATTTAAAGTATAGTGAACATATTATTAACGGAAGTTATAAAGTTATATACATCGAAGCATCGTTTTATCGAAAAAAATGATTAATTATTGTTTTAAAATTCAATATACCTATGCACCAACAGTATCCTACCCAATGAGCAAAGTACTTCCATCCCCTATTGCCCAGTTTCTTTGGTTTTGTTATGGAGTCAAGTAAACTTTTACTCCTCATAAATACGTCATTGATAATATGTATTAGATAAATCGAATAAATACTGTGCGATAAATAATGTACATTTCAGTAAGCAGGTTGTTGTAATTCACAAAAAACAACAAACACTTTTTTGGCATATTCATCAATCACGTTGAAATTTGAAATTTAAAAGTAAATCTATTTAATTTTGAGAGTTTTGTACTATCTATATACTACATTATTCTAAAACTCTTTATTATTTTTAAAAAAAAATCCAATATCGTTCTGGATTCGTACGCCAAGTAAAACATGAATTGAATAAAAGCTTTTAAAAAGTGACAGAGCTCATATAATCAATATAGTCGTATTTTTTAGTAATTTAGATTAATTTATATTTTTAGATTAAAACAAACATTTTTACTTATAAAATATGGAGATTTGTATAAATCGATAATTTACATACTATTGTTACTTCGATACAATTATTTTCAATACTTATATTTGCATCTACAAGTATAATAATATTTTATGGGATTAGAATTAATAAATAGTTTTAACTGCCAATTTTGAAAAAAACATTTTTTCTAGATAACATTTCTTTACATTTTTTAGGCAAACATTTTGGTATAACTCATATTTGAAGAATTATTTGGATTAATCTAGTTCTTTAAATGGGAGATTTTATCAGTTAATAGATAACACTATTTTATTTTTATTATTTTGTAGAGTAAAATAGTTCTATCTAATATACTATTAAAATAAAAAAGTTCTATATTAATTACAATTTGTCAATTGTACAATAATTATATCTAACATCTATTATATTAGGTACCTATACAATGTTATTATTATTGAATCTATTTTGTGCCACGGACATGTGCTGCGTTAATCATGTCATAAAAATGAAATTTATAGGTATTGTACAGTGTGCTGTGCTAATCAATAATTTTATATTATTATTTATTTTATTATTTTCACAATATTTTCACACTGCTGATTTATTACTATACACATATTGTTTTTTAAAATGGACTCTGAAATTATTAAAGATAGAATTTTTTAAATGAAACAATCAAATACCAGTACTTAGTAAATACTAACATGAACGATTAATTGATGTTAATTATTATAAAATTGAATGATCAATTATTATTATGTCTTCTTTTTCTCATTTACCTTCAAACTATATTTATGTGATAATTAAAAAAAAAACCAAAAATTGTATTCTCCCAAAAAAGTATGATAATCGTCAATTCCTAATGTTCCCAAACATATTTAATTGGTATTGTATGTTTATTATCTTAATTATTTTTTGTCAACTGTATGTCATGTGACCGTT
The DNA here is from genome assembly GCA_025469235.1 of Pemphigus obesinymphae. Lineage (NCBI taxonomy): Eukaryota > Metazoa > Arthropoda > Insecta > Hemiptera > Aphididae > Pemphigus > Pemphigus obesinymphae. Next base: position 10,851 of record JAIPRL010010227.1, read on the forward strand.
TCATTATGTTCTATTGTAAAGAGTACCTATTGGAATATACACCAATTATAAATCAAATGGTTTACATAATATTTTGTTCGTTTTCAATATTATTTGTCATAAACTGAACATACAATAAAATATACTGTATAATATTATGTAGTAATAAATGTACCTACATGAAACTGAGCTATTATAAATATATCATATTACATTTTAAAATATGTATGAGGTCACACTAAATCATATTTATTTCTATATTTTATCTTCAATGTAATGTTAAACATAGGTAGGTACTGAGTAGGTATATAATTAATATTAAGAGTTATGTATACTACACCGAAGCTACGCTCACAATCGTTTTATTGAATGCAATGATTTATCATTGCTTTCAAATGCAATACATCCACCTAGAGTATCCTGCCCAGTAGCGAAGTGCATCCACCTATACTGACACCCGACGAGCGATGTGCTTCCACCTCCTACTGACCGGCTTTTTTTTATATTGATTTTTTTTATAAAATAACTTTTTTCATACTTAGCAAATTATTTAAAGTTGGTATTTTAGAAAAAAATATTTTTGATTTTATTGAATAATTTTATTAATAGTAGAGAAAAACTACTGTTTTAACGAGAAAACGTTATAAATGCAGTGAACATAATAAAAATATTCTCATGGTTATTTATTTTTCCTGTAATAATATAATACAAAATTCGGCTAGGATTGTATTTCAAATGTAAAGATTTATCTTTTCTGAATCAAATTAAAAATAATAATAAGCTATCCATTATGAATACCAAAGGGATGATAGATCACAACTTCCATCTATCTCGAGTCTAGACAACATTGTTATTTTTGAACAATTTTGAATTTTTCTGTTCTAATTTCATTCTGTTTTGGAGCCTATTTGCTAATATATATATTTATTGCACTATTGGCATAAACATGAATCCATTTTTTTAAATTATAACTGTTATCATTTCATTTAAGATTCCAATAAAAGAACAATAATTTATTAAAATAAAGTAAGTAGTAGTTTAGTTTAGTGGTAGTTTAGTGAGTACACAATATTAGTAGGAATTTGGTAGATATTATCATGTGATAAATTTTATAACCGAATTCAATAAAATAGAGATATTATATAATATGAAAAATACAAAATAACGATGACTAATGTAACCAAGATAAGGTAATTCGCAATATCTGGAATGTGTCTCGATCGCAGTTGATCTCAATGAATATATTTGTTCAACTAACAATTATTGTTATAGAAATTCACATATCAAGTATATACGTTATATTAATATTATAAATTTATTATTATGTGTGGTTCCTCAAAAAAATGATTAAATTAGAAAAATTACACTCATGTAAATTGTTCCAGTATAAACCACAAACAGTTACATGAACAACAAATACGTGGATAGATAATATTATATTATAAAGCTGTGTGTTTTAATAAAGAACAGCTCGTATTCTCTACGAAATTTATTGCGACCTTCAAAAAAACGCAACCAGCGTGCATGTTACAATAAATTACATAGGGTATTATTAATAAAATATAATTGTATTACGTACAAGACACGTTTGCAATATTATTCAAATAAACAGTAAAATAGGCAGTAAGTATTTTTATTTTTCAAATACTTTTGTCATAACTCATTGTTTATTTATAAATATTTGTATTATTATAAGTGTATCTAAAAAATATTATTTTAGTATTTTTATACGTGTGTATTTCCTAATTATCATGTTTTTAAAAATGGAACCTTCTTTTTTCATAGTAAATTTTTAACCATGTGCATTATTTTAGATTCTGATTTCTCAGCGAAGGAGCTAAGGTTTTTAAGTGATGTTTATTTTATTTTATTTTTTATTTTTCTGTTAACTCATTTTCTACCAGAAGCAGTACTCCGATCTTTACAAGCTTACCCGGTTTCCGGTAGAAAATCGCAACTAGTTTGTAATTTTAAGAAGTGATTTTTTTAATTTTGTCAACAGTTTTTTAATGCATAAAGAAAAACTACTAAAAAATGACAAAAAAAAAAAAAATACAACAAAAATACGATTTCGTCAAATCCAGATTTTTAATTTCTTCGTAATTTCAAAAATAATGACTTTAAAATCTTGAAATTTACATTGACTATTAAATTTAATAATATAATTACGATGATTTCGTTTATTTAATTTTTTTCCAATTTTGAGCTATTTGTAGACATTTTAGTTTTCAAGGTCTCTAATCTTAAATGGGGCAATTTTGGGTTTTTAGACCTAAAAATTTTATTCAACGTCAAAAATACGTTACTTCAATATAATATTAAAAAAACTGTAGTCAAGATTTTTTTTTTTTTATAGTCGTTTAAATTTTTTCAACAAAATTATTAATTTTGAAGTATTTAAGTTCAAAGAATTGGTAAAATGAGATAAAAAATTTTAGTGTAACGTAAGTGGTGCATTACTTAACTAAATTTAAAAAAAATCGATTGAAATAAAGTATTTTAGATTCTGAGCGTAGCGAGGGAGCTACTGGTTTTACAATTATGTTTATTTTAGGTATTTCTTTTTTTTTTAAGTCCACGTGCATGCTCCCTACTAAATTTGCACCTGTGTAATTGCTAGTTTTAGTCAATATTTGTTAAAAAAAAAAAATGTATTGAAGTTTTGTAATTATTTAATGAATAATTATTTTTAATAATTTAATGACAATTATTCTTACATTGATTATATATGATAAATGATAAACATGAATTCCACAAAAATATGATTTACTTTTATTTTGTAAATGCGTAATTACCATTTTTCATAAAATAATAAATTATTATTAATTATTGTTGTGGTTTGTTATTTATTTATATATTATGTTCTTTGTTCCAATCAATACAACGTGCACCTTTGTGTTGCTACGAAGTTTTTTTGCTCTATGTCGATATCAGACTTATTTTCCATTCGTTTGCCAAACATTTTCCACGTCATACCCGACATCAGCAATTTCATTTATTGTGTAATTATTAATTTATTGTTTCATCTTATTTCTAACAAAATCATTTTACGTGGTTCGTTTCCTGACGGAGACAAATTGCGTATTTGGGTAAGCCGTGTACCGTACGTACTACCCGACTTCGACCTTGAAGTACAAGACTTATATGTCAAAATATCATCAGAACACAATAACGAATTATTCGTTAAAAAAATAAAATAATATATTAATTAATATTTCTGATGTAATTTTATTTCTGATGTGATTAGTTCTGATGTAGTACGTCATTAACAGTATTATTATTTTTAAATAGTATATTTTATATTATACTAGTATATTTTTTTATAAAATTAATATGTTCTTTCGATTTCCACTAAGAATGGATAATAATTTTAGGAAAAAACGGTATTGAACATTTTTTTTTTCAAGTTAACCATTTTTGTATTGTTTAATATTTATCTATGAGTAAACCTAGTACTTTACCTCTATGTCTTATACATATTGTAATTATACTCTAAAATATTCTACCAATTAATGTACCTATATTCGAGAACTGTTGGCAATATTATTAGAACGTTTGATGTTTTTTATGCGGACGTTTGCAACACGTTACTTATAATAATTTTCAAAATTATCCTTTTGTCGTGATCAACAATGGAGATCATAGATTATGATACTATATAAGTATAGTAATCTAGCCGAAGACAGATATTCATAATACTGTTATTATTATTATATACAACTATACAAGAATAAAATAGTCACTGAGTTAAAAATATGTTATTATACATTTTATTATTAACTTATCATAAAATTCTATATTTTAATTTGATCTCGTAAATTTAAAATCCCAAATTACTAATTTGATTATAAAGTTCAATAAAACTGATTAAAACTAATTTGAGTTATCTATGATTTTTCGTAGCAATTAAAAAATAATATTAAAACATTTTAAGATATGTGTTTTAAATAAATAGTCATTTATAAATATGTACCTACATAGTTGTATTATAATAATTATAATGTGTGGTAGTTTTATAGGTATAGATTTAAGAATATACAAATAATCATTGTCTTTAACATAAAAAATAAAATAACTAAATAAGTGAACTAATACAAAATATTTATTGAAATTTTGATCTCGTTAAAAAAAATCATAATTTTCCAAAAATTGAATGGTTAACAGTGATATGTTCACAGCAATAAAAGGTTAATTATCTTTTCAAATAAATATAAAAATGTGTATCTTTACTATTTCATTAATATAAAAATTTTAATATATTATTTAAGTATATACATAAAAACCTTAAAAATAAGTTTAAAAATAATTGGTTATCCAGAAGAGGCAGAAGTTGTTTCATTGTTTATTTTATATGTGGATAGGATAGTGTACAAATATAAATTACTTTAAATTTAAAAGCAAACACAAATTATTGATTTTAAAAGATGATTTTGAGCAAAATTTGATATATTACTATTAAATATAAATAAATGAATAAATATTAAATAGGTTATCATGACAATTTATATGTTATTTTGTTAGAAATGGTAATTTTACTAATGAGAAATTTTAAAACTACCTCTTTATTATACTAATTAGAACAAATTTTTTGCTATTAATAAGATTTTTACCTAAAACTTTTTCTCAAATATTTCTACACAAAAAATGTACTAACATAGTACTGACAAAAAAGTACATAATTATATAATCAATTCATTTACTAAAAATTGAAATATTAAATTATTTATGGGTTTAAAAAAATAATTTATTATTTGAGTATTAAGACACTATGTTGAGCCATTTGAATCAACAAATTTATCATATGCATATCAACGATTTCATCGAATAGATTGGAAAAATAATATAAAATATATATTTAAATATACGTTTTTAGTATTATATAATATATCAAACATATTTAGTAAAATATACATAAAATAATAATCATATAGACCCTCAATACTCCTTATAACAATATCGATCCAATAATTATGATAAATGAAATTTTTGAAATTTCCCGCTTTCGCATTAAACTTTGAGTGCGCACCTAATGAGTATGAACCTGTGTTGCAACGTCTTTGTTTGTCTACCCTGTGTGATAGGAGGAAACAGGGTAATCTTACGTTTCTTTCTAAACTTATTAATGGTGAAGTCGATGCCCCTGCCCTCCTGTCTAA
>JAIPRL010010228.1:0-15976 GCA_025469235.1 Pemphigus obesinymphae
TTATAAAAAAATTACTATATTACGCTCAACTATTTATTTTTTGACTATTAAGTACAATTTATATTGTACCTAGTGTAAAAATTTCAAGTATTTCTGATCGGTTAAGCTAATATTATCCACATAAAACTGAACAAAAACTAAAAAAAAAATGTCAAAAAATTAAAATGCCTGTGAATAGTTTAAAAACAGGACAATATTGTTCACGAATATTTAGGCCTAGAAATAGTGTTGAGACGAAAAATATATAAAAAAAAAATACTTATACATAGGTTATTAGATTATGGATATATCAGTTATTACCTAATTGACAAAATAATATAAGCTATATATTTTTTATCTAATAATATTTCTATCTTTGTGATAAATGTAATAAATACAGAATTTGTTATATGGTAACAAGACCAATTTGTGATTATACGTTTTGTTTTATTTTAGTGTGTTGGTTGTTATTTATTTATTTATTTATTTAAAACACGGACTTATAGTCCAATTACAAAGAATATATATAACACAGTTTATGTACAGAGTATTAAAATAATTAAATAAGAATTATATTAAAATTAATTAATTAAAAAAGAAAAAAAAAAACTAAATATAATATTACAATAAGAATATTTCTAAATCACGATTTACATTATTACCGGTAGTAACAGAATATTAATTGGTGATGCTGACATATAATTTTGTGAACAATATGGAATATGAAATAAACATGTGTCACGGGTATTCCGTATATGTATTTTAAATTTAATTTGACCTGATAAAAATGAATCGTCAATTTTGTTATTTAATAATTTTTTTTGAAAAAGAATAGTAATAATCAATTCTTCTATCTTGAAGAGATTTTAAATTAAAAAAGTTGAGAATATCAATATATCCAAAATGTAAAATCCAAAATCGGAAGGGTTGATATTAGATTCAGGAAGATTAAATCACAATACGTTTTAATTATATTATTAATGATGTTTAAAAAATGTAAATGCATATGGATAATTAAAAATGTGGTTGTATTTTAGACATTGTAAATACATTTTTCCATAAAATGGCAAACTATATTAATGTGATAAAGGACTATCAGAATTTAGGTATGTACTTTGAACATCATAAAATATACCTACACTTACCTATTAGTTATAATTTATCCATTAAAAACGTATTGTCTGAATAATTTAAAAATGCGTTTTAATAATATTATTTAATTATATTAAATTACATAAACAACAACATGACTCTTTTTGGATTGTTGATATACTTTTTATTACTAACGTTGATTATGCGAATGATTAACTTACAATTAATGAAAAAAATATATGAAATATAACGTAAGACGCGCATATTATAACATTTTTAAATAAAGTTAATGTAATAAATAACCACAGTGTAAATTATTGTTGTAAATAAGAATAAATCAACAATACTAGGTTATAAAGAATTATAAAATAAAAATGGTTTTTAATAAAAATTCATTCTATTTGGTAATCTTAAGAAGTAATTTTAGAATTTGCCAGTCGTTTTCTGTAACGTAGAAGAAAACTTTTCATTAATATATTCAATTTATAATGAAGTCGATGTTTAAAAAATGAGTAATGTGTGATTATATTTTTTAATTAAAATTTGATAAAAATAAATTGAATTTCCAATCTTAATTTTAACTTAAGATAGGAAACAAGAATTTTATTTGTAACATTATGTCTCTTGTTAATTAAATATATTTCATAACATAAAATATTATTAGTTAACGTTATTTTTGTAAGTCTATCACTTTAAATGTATATTTCAATATTTAATTATTTGACATTAAATATATACTTGTAAATTCTTCTTCAGCGTGTTGTTTTTTCAAGTTTCCCTTATATGTACTGAAGGTATCTTGTAATTAGTCTTAAAACTTGACATAAATACTATGCAAAAATGTTGTATTTTTTTTTTTTAAAGATTTGATAAAATTCATTATTAAAAGCATAATATTTGATTTTAAACTTAGTATAACAAAATGTACATTAATAAATTTTCTCATTTAATTAAATAATTATATGGATTGAATTTTGGATTAAAATAAGATATAGGAATTAGAATTGATAAAAAATACTTATAGATGTCGGTTTATCGAATAATATTACAATATATGCATTTAAAAAAAAACCAAACCTTTTTTTTTTAATTATCGATTTCGATTATATATATCATAATATCGGCTATGAAAAATTGGTTATTGATATGTGAATAAATTTATTATAAAATAAATTAGTGATTAAACTACTTAATGATATGTATTAGGAAATGAATTAAGTATAAATAAGTTTAAATTGAATAACACGACAAAACTCGACATTTTTAAGTTTATATTAATTATAAATATAAAAAAACAACTTTTGCCATACCAACATTAAATTTACTCTTTTTTACTATAGTATTTTTAATGATTATAAAAAATAATATATTTTGGTTTGGGTTATAGTATAAAAACTAATTATATAAACCTTAGTAATGACTGTTTTTAAAAAAAATTATCAGTGTTATCTTGTATAAAAGATTATATACTATCAATATTGATTCATATGTTTGTTTAAATAAGAATTTTACATAAAATATTCTAAAAAAATTAAAAGTTTTTTTATGTATATAAGGAAAATCTAAATAATTGGAAATTTGCATTCTTAAGGATTATCTTAATAACTTTTTCTATCAGAAAATAGGTACACACCATTATATTTTCTAGTCAAAAAGCGTACTCCAGAAAAAAAATAAACATCATTAGAAATTACTTTTATGATCGTTCTAATTAGAATTTAAAATATGTAAATAAAACTAAAATGAACATTTTTATTATTTTTGATTACTTATAGAAAATAATGATGTTATTCTTAAATTATGTAAAGATTTAAGTAAGAAAATCAACTATTTAACTTTAAACGTGTTTATAATATTCAATTGAAATATATTAATATTGATTCAAAATGCCTTTATTAATTTATTTGTATGACGTTATTATTGCATATAAACTATAATAGAATATAAAGAAATACATTTTTAATATAAACATTTTAGTCGATGATATAGGTAAGTCGTAACGTTATAAATAATTAAGTAATAACAGTGATATTAAAAACAATAATGGTACATAATTAACTAAATACCGAAAGTTACATTGAAGTATCTCATATCAACTTGATGACGTTTATAATAATATTGATAGAATTCTCTCAATTACCAATTTATTTGCATATTTGAAACAGTGTAAGAAAATAATCAACATATTAACTTCAAACCTGTTTTTAATATTCAATGAAATATATTAATATTGATTCAAAATTCCTTTATTAATTTATTTGTGTGACATAACTATTTCATATGAACTATAATAGTATATAAATAAATACATTTTTAATAAAAACATTTTAGAACTTAAGAAAAGTAAGTCGTAACGTTATAAAGAATTAAACAATAGCAATAATATTAATAATAATGATGGTACATAGTTAACTAAATGCCGAGAGTTATATTGATGTATCTTATATCAACTTGGTGGCATTTATAATAATATTGATAGAATTCTCTCTCCAATTTATTCGCATATTTGAAACAGTGTAAGAAAATAATCAACTATTTAACTTCAAACGTGTTTATAATATTCAACTGAAATATATTAATAATGATTCAAAATTTCTTTATTCATTTATTTGTATGACTTAATTATTCCATATAAACTATAATAAACTAGATAGAACTCTAATAAACACATACTTTTTTAATATAAACATTATAGACATTATTAAGAGTAAGTAGTAACGTTATAAATAATTAAGTAATAACATTAATATTAATAATAATGATGATACATAGTTAACTAAATGCCGAGAGTTACATTGAATTATCTCAAATCCACATGATGACGTTTATAATAATATTGATTGAATTCTCTCGATTGCTAATTTATTTGCATATTTGAAACAATGTAAGAAAATAATCAAGTATTTAACTTCAAATGTGTTTATAATATTCAATAGAAATATATCTAGTGTTTATTATTACGTTTTCATTATATATTATGTTGTTCATTATATTATATTTTGCGTTGTGATGTCTGGAAAGTGCTCGATTTGTGATTTGGTTTTTGGAGAATTCGACATTTTTATAAAATGTGATGGATGCCAGACTTCCGGTTTATAATAAATATTCTAAACTCTCTACTACAGAAATTAAATGTTTTTCTGCAAAAATTGCATTTTAAAGAATTTTTGGAATCTTATCCATCTTATATTTTTGATCTTATCCTTAAAGAGATTCCTGATCTAAAGCGTCTATTGCAGATACTGTTGATTGATGTTGATAAATTAAATTAAAATATACGAATGTTTCTTTTAATACTGGATCTGAAAAATTTATCATAAACGAAATAAACCTCGCTTCTAATCTAATTTTTTATAATGTCGTTGAAAATACTAAGGTATGGTCAATGTTGTTTTACAATCTATTATGAGTGATACGGTAATGAATCTATTTAAAGCAATTAGACCGGGTCATTATCGACAAGATAAGCCTCGGCCATTGAAAGTATTTTAATACTATAACCGAAACGTTTGATATTATTAAAAATAAGAATATACTATCAATTTCAACCCCTCCGTCTTCTGCCAGTTTTAGTATAGATTGAACTGTTTACCAAAGGGATATAACGCTGAAACTTCGTGATGATTTTTCTTCACGGAAATCTAATGATGAAATTGGTATTTCAATTAAATTTATTAAAGGCATTCCAACTAGAGTCATTAGTAATTCATAAACAAAATTTTTTACAACTCATGTCATCTATCAAAATGTGAGAGGTCTAAGGACAAAACTACCATATTTTCGTTCAGTGGTTTCATCTTTGTCCTGTGAGTTTTTATTTTTACTGAAACATTGCTAAATTCTGACTTTAATTATTGTAAATTAGGTTTAATAGAGTTTAATATTTTTAGATCTGATAGATTTGATTCTACATCTGTAAGAGGTGGGAATGTTTTAATTGCTGTAAAAAATTGTTTTACTTGTGAAAAAATTGTTCAACCAACAGTTTATGGCATTGATTTTGTTTGTGTTAAAATTAATTAGAATGATCTTATATATATTTTAGTGTGTGTTTATATTACGCCAAATTGTAACTCTAATTTTTATTCTAAATTTTGTAACATTTTGGAAGATTTAGTGCTACAATTTAAAAATGATCACTTACTTATATTGGAGGACTTAAACGATTTTAATTCGAATGGTAATATTTTCTGTCAAAATCTCAATAATGGTGGAATTATTGTTAATTTATTTATTAGTTATTTAGGTTTAAAAACTTTGATAATGTTGTTAACTTCTCTGGTCGTACATTAGACTTAATTTTTTCTAATTCAGAATTGGGTTCTATAATAAATAGTGAATATCTTGTTTTTCTCTAGGATAAGTTTCACCCTCCTATTGAATTTTTAATTAATCATACTACATCTACTACTGATCCCATTTCCAATAATACAGTACTTTTTAATTTTAATAAATGTAATTTTCTTAATCTTTGTAATTTCTTTGGTGAAATTGATTTTTTGAAACATTTTAAGTTTGTTAAATGGGATTCAGCTGTTGAAAAGTTCTATGAAATCTTAAATCATGCAATTGAAATATTTGTTCCTAAATTACGTATCGATTCAAATTATTCTGCTGTTTGGGTTAATCCTAATTTATGTAATTTAATTAATTTAAAAAAAAATTGATCATAAAAAATATATGATTAGCAAAATTTATAATGACTACTATATATTTTCGAATCTTAGAAAATAATGTAAAATATTGTCTCTTCAATGTAGTAATAATTATATATTTAAAATTGAAAATGATATTGTTAAAAAATTAGCCTTTTTGGAATTATATAGTCTTAAATAAATTAAATAAATCGAATTTACCTGATTGTTTCGTTTACAATGGTACTAGTTCTGGATGTAAAAATGAGCCAGCTGCTTTTTTTTAAAGATTACGTTTCATCAGTTTATGTTGAGGATTCTGATGACAAAGTATTAACTAAATTCTCTGCTTTTAATATTAGTTCTAATTTAAACTTTAGTTCTTGCCAATTATATTATGACGAGGCTTGTGATTATTTGTCTTCTTTGAATTTACATACTGGGGTTAGTCCTGATAATATTCGTTCAATAATATTAAAAAATTGCAGTTCTGTTTCAGTTTAACCATTACTATATTTATTTAAAAGATCATTATGTTTTGGATATTTTCCTTCTGCGTGGAAGGGGTCTTTTGTTATTCCACTTCACTAAACTGGTAATACTTCTGATGTTTGTAACTATAGACCTATTTCGAAAATGTCTACTATACCTAAAGTCTTTGAGGCTTTAATTACTGTTGAACTATCGATTTGATTGAATAATTGTCTATCCAGTTTTCAGTATGGATTTTGTTGTAGAAATTAGATTTTAACTAATAATTAAAATTTTCAAAATGATAATTTAATTGGTGTTAATAAGGCAAGATTAAAAAAATATATTTTTAAAATGGCTCGGAGTCATATTTTCATTGTCGTACATAACAAGTGAAATTATTGAATACTTTATCTAGAGATTTTATTGCTTACCCGGGTGTTCTTCGAAGTTCTCATTTGGATCCATTACTATTCTTAATAGTATCTTAATAATAATGATTTACCTTCAATTTTTGATAATGGTATTAAAGTATTACTGTTTGCTGATAATATAAAAATGTATACTAATATTCGTTCTCTTGATGATTGCAATTGAATCATTAAAAATGTATTTTTGATTGGAGTAGGTCAAATTGTCTCCTTTGAATATTAATAAATGTAGTATAATATCATTTGTTCGTAATAATAGACCGATTACTTTTTACTACCATATATCTAGTATTCGGTTGGAGAAAATCTACTATTAGAGATTTTGGTATATTATTCAGTTCTGAATTTACGTATAATTTTCGTTTTAAGATAATTATCAACAAAGCCTTCAAAATGCTTGGTTCTTTTAATAGAAGTGCCGTTCAATTTAACAATTAATTTTGTTTAAAATTTCTTTACTGTTTCTTGGTTAGATCTTATTTAGAGTTTAGTTCACAAATTTGGCCTTCAAACTATGAAGTTCATATTTCAAATATTCAAAATGTACAATTAAAATTTTTTAAATCTTTGGCTTTTAAAATAAAGTTACTTTTTTTAAGGATTCGTATTCTTTAATTGCGGACTCAATTGGCCTTGACACGTGTGAAATAAGGGGTAAACTTGCTGATTTTATCTCATTAACTATAATATTGATTATCCAGATTTATTATTTCAAGTTGCATTGTATACTCCCATGCATTTAACGAGATCATCAGTATTGTTTTTGTACCTAACTATAAAACTAACTTAGCAACTGGTACTTATATTATATAGCCTTATCTACCGCAAACTCTATGTGAATGTATGTTGATTTTTTCGATTTGTCTCTCGTAATCGATTTAAATATGATGTTTTGTCAATTTTACGTTCTAATTCTAATTCTACACCTTAATTTTTTTATTATTTATTCTTTTTTCTTTTTAGAATTGTATTATTACTTTATATTTATATTCATTTATATATGTATTTTTGTTTATTTGTTTATTTATGTTAATTAATTTTTTATTGATATTGTTAATTTAAAAGACATCATGCTCGTTCATGAATTATAAAATAAATTAAATAAAATACATACCTTCAAACGTGTTTATAATATTTAACTGAAATATATTATTATTATTGATTCAAAATTTCTATATTAATTTATTTGTATGCCGTAACTATTGCATATAAACTATAACATATATAAATAAATATTTTTTTAAAATAAACATTTTAGTCGTTGATGAAGGTAAGTTGTAATATTATAAATTATTAAGTTTTAACAGAGATATTAATAACAATGATGATACATAATTAACTAACTAAATGCTGAGAGTTACATTGAAGTATTTCATATCGACTTGATGACATTTATAATAATATTGATGGAATTCTCTCCATTGACAATTTAATTTCATATTTGAAACAATGAAAGACAAAACTCAAATATTTAACTTCAAACGTGTTTATAATATTCAACTGAAATATATTAATATTGATTCAAAATTCCTTTATTAATTTATTTGTATGACGTAACTATTGCATATAAACTATAATAGTATATAAATAAATACATTTTTAATATAAACATTTTAGTCATTGATGAAGGTAAGTCGTGACATTTTAAATAATTAAAAAATAATAGTGATACTAATAACAATGATGGTACATAGTTAACTAAATGCCGAGAATTACATTGATGTATCTCATATCTATTTGATGATGATTATAATAATATTAGTAGAATTTTTTAGATTGTTAATTTATTTTTATATTTGAAATAATGTAGGAAAATGATTAACCATTTAACTTCAAACGTGTATATAATGTTTAACTAAAATGTATTAATATTGATTCGAAATTCCTTTATGAACTTATTTGTATGATGTTACTATTGCATATAAACTATAATAGTACTTAAATAAATAAATTTTTAACATAAACATTTTAGATTGTAAAAATGGTGAGTCGTAACGTTATAAATAATTAAGTAATAACAGTGATATTTAAACCAATGATGATACATAGTTAACTAAATGCTGAAAGTTACATTGAAGTTTCATATATTCACTTGATGAAGTTTATAATAATATTGATGGAATTCTCTCGATTGCCAATTTATTTGCATATTTAAAACAATGTAAGAAAATGCTCAAAAATTTAACTTCAAACGTGTTTTTAATTTATATTTATTCGTTTTGTATAATGCCTTTGCCGACCGGTGTATTATCGATGGAAACGATGGTTCAGAATATGGGATTATATAAATAAATGCTTTTATGGACTGTATAAACATGTGAAATCTATTTCACTAAAACTACTTTTAAACATTAAAGAGCGGCCGATGGTTCAAAGCACCTTCAAATCTTACTACAAATGTTGCCAGATCCTTGACGGTATTCAGGATCCCATAAACTTCTTCAGATATGTTTTTGTACTTTTAATTTCTGCTTCATACAGGCCACCAAAGTGTGGCGCACCTGGTGCATTAAAGTTCCATTCGCATAGGATCTGAGAAGCAACGGCTTGATAAGCGTTATTCATGTCAAACAACGTCGTTATCAGTTATGCGGCACCCATATAGTTCGTACCACAATCTGTGTAGATGTTCGCCGGAATACGACGACGCGATGTGAAGCGGTTCAATGATGCAAGAAATGCTTAGGTTGAAAGATCAGTTACAATGTATAAATAGATTACCTTCACTGTAATGTGTATGGAGAGAGCCAGATACGCCTTATGAGTACAAAACCGCGCCGGTGACATTCTTTCTCAATGAATAGACCTTCATCGTCCATACCCACGTCATAAAATTGCCGAAGTGCTGTAACTCTGGAAGCTGGTAAGTTTGCATTGAATGTCGAGTATTAATTACCCACATAAATGCACCGCCTGACGTACAGCTGCTCGGCTAGCGATGATCCAATATCGTCAACTTATAATTATAAGCATTACTCCCACCCCACCGTGTAACAATAGCAGGTACTTGATGATTAGATCCCTAAAAATTGCACTTTTGTGGTAATAAAATTGGATGTATCGCTCCGTCATCCAAAGTATAATGTCTTGGACGTTCGCTGAATCGAATTAGTCATGTTTGGTCAATGAAAGTAAGCTATTGAGCGCTAGCTGGCACAATGCCCATACCACCATTCATCCTTTTATATAATCAGAGAAATACACATGTTGAGTTTAATTAATAACTCTATGTAAAAAGTGTTTGAGCTCTGCGTATGAAATAATAATATTGATGGAATTCTCTCGATTGCCAATTTATTTGTATTTTTGAAACAATGTAGGAAAATAATTAACTATGTATCGATTATCACTCATCGAGTGTGATTGTACTTTTATACTGTTGTCTTATTTAGTGTTAGATAAGACAATCACAATTTAACTTGGCCAGTGCAAAATTATTTGTATGACGTAAATATTTTATATAAACTATAAGAGTATATAAATAAATACATTTTTAATATAAACATTTTAGTCGATGATGAAAGTAAGTCGTAACATTTTAAACAATTAGGTAATAACAGTGATATTATTAACAATGATGATACATAGTTAAATAAATGGTGAGAGTTTAAAAGAAGTATTACATACCCATTTGATGACGTTTATAATAATATTCATATTTTTTCGATTGGAAATTTATTTGCATATTTGAGACAATGTAAGAAAATAATCAAAAATTTAACGTCAAACGTGGTTATAACATTCAACTGAAATATATTACAATTGAATCAAAATTCCTTTATGAATTTATTTGTATGACGTAACTATTGCCTAAAAATTGTAATAGATAATATAATAAACTAGATAGAACTGTAATAAATAAATACTTTTTTAATATAAATATTATAGACTGTACTAAGAGTAAGTAGTAACGTTATAAATAATTAAGTAATAACAATGATGTGATATAGTTAACTAAATTTCGAGAGTTACATTGTAGTATCTCATATCTATTTGATGACATTTATAATAATATTAATATAATTTTTTCGATTGCCAATTTATTTCCATATTTGAGACAATGTAAGAAAATAATCAACATTTTAACTTCAAACTTGGTTATAACATTCAACTGAAATATATTACAATTTAATAAAAAATCCTTTATTCATTATTTTGTATGACGTAACTAATTTATTAAAATTATAAGAGTATATAAATAAATACATTTTTATTTAAACATTTTAGATTATCAATATGGTAGTAAGTCATAACGTTATAAATAATTAAGTAATTACAGTGATATTAATAACAATGATGATACATACTTAAATAAATGCTGAGAGTTTCTAAGAAGTATCCCATATCTACTAGATGATGATTATAATAATATTAGTAGAATTTTTTTGATTGTCAATTTATTTTCATATTTGAGATAATGTAAGAAAATAATCAACATTTGAACTTCAAACGTATATATATAATGTTTAACTAAAATATATTAATGTTGATTCTAAATTCCTTTATAAAGATTTTTGTATGATGTAACTATTACATATAAACTATAATAGTACATAAATAAATACATTTTTAATATAAACATTTTAGATTGTAAGAATGGTAAGTCGTAACGTTATAAATAATTAAATAATAACAGTGATATTAAAACCAATGATGATACATAATTAACTAAATGCTGAGGGTTACATTGAAATATTCTATATACACTTGATGACGTTTATAATAATATTGATAGATTTCTCTCGATTGTCAATTTGTTTGCATATTTGAAACAATGTAAGAAAATAATCAACTATTTAACTTCAAATGTGTTTGTAATATTCAAATGAAATATATTAATATTAGAGGTGGGTCGAACTTTAAAATTAGGTGTCGAATCGAACTCGAACCGAACTATGAGGTTTTATATCGAACCCAAACCGACCCGAACTTTTATGTCGAACCCAACCCGAACCGAACCGAACTTTAACTCGAACCCGAACTTAAACCGAACTATTAGTTAAATGTCGAACTCGAACTATTAAATTGATATCGAACCCGAATTCGAAATTCGAGTATATTTATAATTATCTTATTCTGTTTCAACGCGTACCAAAATCTAGTTTCATATAAAAATGGGTACCAAATTTTATTTGAACAATTCTTTGTATTTTATTATACTCGTATAGGTTGACTAGCATTTATTAAATATTCATTATATTTACGAGTATATAGTAATATAAATCAATGACACTACCTAGTTAGTACTGCTATTACTGTCTATTGTGAACGACTACAAAAACTAAATAGTAAATATTATAGGTATATACAATATTATGTGTTATTTACCTACTGTGACTGCACTATACCGAAAAATTTAGGCACGTTTTCGATAGTAATAAATTAATATTGATATGGGTTTCAAGTTATCTATTTTCAAGATGACCTATAGGCTATGATACAATGCAAATTTTGAATGAACAATAATATTGTTATTTTTATATTACGGGAGAAGTGTACAATTACGAAACACTATAGGTATATTGTATTTATATAGGTATATGTATTCTTAATTTATGTTGTAATTGTTAAAACGGAAGTACACCTATATGGGTATTATATCGGTACACCTGTCAATTGCCACTATAAAATCTGGTCTGTATAAAAAGTGAAAATATTTTATTATACTATGCGTAAGTACTTTGTAGCGAACACTGGATAATAAAATGATAAACTAATAGGGTTTTATTTTAATTTTGTCACAGTTAAAGTTCGAAAATAGTTCAAGTTCGAAAAACGTTCGAGTTCGATAAAAGTACGAGTTCGGTTCGACTTTTTACTATTTGAGTTCGACTTTTGAACCCGAACCGAACTCTTGAAGTTGGTTCTATTTTTCGAACTTCGAACTGTTCGACCCATCTCTAATTAATATTGATTCAAAATTTCTTTACTGATTTATTTGTATGCCGTAACTATTGCATATAAACTATAATACTATATAAATAAATACATTTTTAATATAAACATTTTAGACTTTAGTGTAGGTAAGTCGTAACGTTTTAAATAATTAAATAATAACAGTGATATTAATAATAATGATGGTACATAATTAAATAAATTCTGAGATTTACATTGAAGTATATAATATCAACTTGATGACGTTTATAATAATATTGATAGAATTCTCTCAATTACCAATTTATTTGCATATTTAAGATAATATAAGAAAATAATCAACAATTTAACTTCAAATCTGTTTTTAATTTTCAACTCAAATATATTAATATTGATTCAAAATGCCTTTATTAATTTATTTGTGTGACATAACTATTTCATATGAACTATAATAGTATATAAATAAATACATTTTTAATAAAAACATTTTAGAACTTGAGAAAAGTAAGTCGTAACATTATAAAGAATTAATCAATAATAATGATGGTACATAATTAAATAAATGCTGAGAGTTACATTGAAGTATCTAATAACAACTTGATGACGTTTATAATAATATTAGTAGAATTCTCTCGATTGCTAATTTAATTGCATATTTGAAACTATGTATGATAATACTCAACTATTTATCTTCAAGCCTATTAATAATATTGAACTAAAATATATTAATATTGATTCAAAATTCCTTTATGAATTTATTTGTATGATGTAACTATTGCATATTAACTATAGTAGTATATATATATAAATACTTTTTTTAATATAAACATTTCAGTCTTAAATAGAAGTAAGTCGTAACGTTATAAATAATTAAGTTATAACAGTGACATTAATAACAATGATGATATTTAGTAAACTAAATGCCGAGATTTACATTGAAGTATTTCATATCAACTTGATAATGTTTATAGTAATATTGATAGAATTCTCTCGATTGCCAATTTATTTGCATATTTTATAGGTCCCATCGACCTATATAAATATCGCTTATGAACTCGAGCAATTAAAAGCAAACAGTATGCTAAAATACGTTGCATCCGAAGTAGTGAAGGGAAACGCCCGATCCCTAAGTAATCTTTCTCGTGAATATGTAATATTCACTGTATCACTGCCTTCACTTTCGGCAAATTATCTATCAGTATCATAACTTCTCCAGGTTCCATCACTGTCCTTTGAAGGTCGTCTGACGTAAAAGTTCCGGATCTTAATAAGTGTTTTATGCATGATAACAAGTTTTTGGAAGCATCCCACGAGTTTCTGGATTATCCTTCGTACTAAAAAAGCCCATTCACACTTGGGCAACAACGCTTGTATTTCGGCAACTGTATTGGTTACAAATATTTTAAATTGTTTTTGTTTTTGCCAGTCTAAAACAACTGTTGAGCCTGTTTAGATTCTGATCCTATCGATGGTAATTATATCCTTTAATATTTCAAGTTGGTGAAACAAAAGCGTAGCCAAAAATAATTCCGTGCATAACTGTAACCAAAGTATGGTCAACGTGTTATCATTTTGTGATGATTTAAATGGTGCGATCTTGGTTTTGCACATAATGAAATGAACATTGACCTTTCCCGGATTGTTCGCTGTCCGTAAAAACATTATGGAAGCATATCTTTGTTGTGATGTGTCAGCAAAAGAACCATCTGCACCTCTTTCATTTGGCGAATATCGATATGACGAGGTATTGAAAAGTGTGACAACAATGATAATTTTTCCAGGAACTGACACCACTTCATCCTTAACGAAGTTGAAAACGGAGAGTTCAATTCAACTTTTCCGATCCAGAGTTCTTACATCACTCCCTTGTCCCAAAATAATACTGGACCTAAAGCATCAATTGGGCCGTATAGTCGTGTAATTGTGGATAACATAGACCTCTTAGTACACGGGCAGTGTACCGGTAGGTACACGGGCACGCCGACCGTTGTCTAATCAACGCACGCCTAGCAGGGCGTAGGTTACCTGACATGAGCAATTTAACTTGGCCCAACCACAATTATTTGTATGACGGAAATATTTCATATGAAATATAAGAGTATATAAATAAATACATTTTCAATATAAACATTTTAGATAACACACATGGTGGTAAGTTGCAACGTTATTAATAAATAAGTAATAACAGTATTATGAATAACAATTATGATACATAGTTAGCTAAATTCTGAGAGTGACATTGAAGTATTTCATATCGACTTGATGACGATAATAATAATATTGATATAATTCTCTCGATTGCCAATTTATTTGCATATTTGAAACAGTGTAAGAAAGTAATAAACTATTTAATTTCAAATGTGTTTATAATATTCAACAGAAATATATTCATATTGATTCAAAATTCCTTTATTAATTTATTAGTATAAAATAAATATTTCATAGACACTATAATAGTATATAAATAAATACATTTTTAATATAATAATTTCAGCAATAAGTAGATGTAAGTAGTTACGTTTTAAATAATTAAATAATAGTGATATTAATAACAATGATGGTACATAATTAAATAAATGCTGAGAGTTACATTGAAGTATCTAATAACAACTTGATGAAGCTTATAATAATATTAATGGAATTCTCTTGATTGCCAATTTAATTGAATATTTAAAATAATGTAAGAAAATAATCAACTATTTATCTTCAAACGTGGTTATAATATTCACCTGAAACATATTAATATTGATTCAAAATTCCTTTATTAATTTATTTGTATGAAATAAATATTTCATAGAAACTATAATAGTATATCAATAAATACATTTTTAATATAATTTCAGCAATAAGTAGATGTAAGTAGTAACGTTTTAAATAATTAAATAATAACAGTGATATTAATAACAATGATGGTACATAATTAAATAAATGCTGAGAGTTACATTGAAGTATCTAATAACAACTTGATGAAGTTTATAATAATATTGATGGAATTCTCTCTATTGCCAATTTATTTGCATATTTGAGACAATGTAAAAAAATAATTAACTATTTAACTTCAAATGTATTTTTAATATTCAACTGAAATATATTAATAGTGATAAAAAATTCCTTTATTAATTTATATGAATGACGTAACTATTACATATAAACTATTAGAGTATATAAATAAACACATTTTCAATATAAACATTTTAGATTATAATCTTGTTGGTAAGTCGCAGTATTATAATTAAGTAATAACAATATTATTAATAACAATGATGATACATAGTTAGTTAAATGCCGAGAGTTATATTGAAGTATCTCATATCGACTTGATGACGTTTTTTATTTATTTTATTTTATTTAATATATAAACGCCGTTTAGGCTCAAGTACAGAATGTGAAGCAGATACATGAAATACAATAAATACAATTGCGAATCTTAGTTTAAAACAATACAAAAATACTTAGAATAAAACATAAACTTAAAATTAATTAATATATATAAAC
>JAIPRL010010229.1:0-15976 GCA_025469235.1 Pemphigus obesinymphae
GTAGACTTAACCTAAAAGGGGTGGTACAATGAAATAACAGGACTTAAAACTAATTTATAAAAAAAAAAAAAAAAAGACTATGAAATATTACAACTCACGGACGTATCGGGCATATGGAAGACAATAATGGGTCGGTGGACATCGATATTGGACACCAACGAGTGGACCGAACGGCAATGGTATGGCAGTCGGTTGTAGATGTGAACAGCGCCCAGAAAAGGATGGTACACTTATATACTTCACAAGGGTTCGAAGGTGTCGTCACGGGCGTATATATTAAATTAGTACGTACCTACGAAGTAGGGTACGCAAATTGTACAATTTCAAGGTGTTCGACGACACGATGATTATATGCAGCCGACGCGACGGCTATGAACACTCACTATGCGTCGCACGGGGTTCGTTATTCGACATTTTATGCGTATGGAGGCGCGTGTAAAAATTGCGAGTCCGTGCTCGTATGCATACATTGAGCAGACTGCTACAGGTACACCGGCGGCGTACAGCGGTTATCAGATAATGATAATAATATTATCATTATTATTATATCTATCAACATTGACGCAACACAGCCCGAGAACACATTTTTCTTGTAAAACGGTTGTGTTACAAATATCGTGTTCACACAACAATAAGAAGTAGTACGGACACAGATCTATTTTTAAATAACTTTTAAAATATTCTTGAACATTTTAAAATTATTAGATTTTAATTTTTCTTAAAA
Organism: Pemphigus obesinymphae; assembly: GCA_025469235.1. Taxonomy (NCBI): domain Eukaryota; kingdom Metazoa; phylum Arthropoda; class Insecta; order Hemiptera; family Aphididae; genus Pemphigus; species Pemphigus obesinymphae. Next base: position 725 of record JAIPRL010010229.1, read on the forward strand.
TTTCATAAAAATTGCCTACACAAAACTCTTAAAACCCGTATGTATTGTGTCCTCTCAACTATTATAAAAAATATTGTTTGAAATACACTAAATAAATAAATAAATAATAATGATCATTTTTCGGAACTTTGAAGATGGCTCGGATAATTGACTTAAACCCCTCACATAGCTCCACGGAATTAAATTAGCTGTATTTTTTAAATTTCTAAATAATCTGATTCAATTCTACAGTGAAATGATTTGTATGTAAGTCTAACCTCGCTTTTATTCCTTCCAAAATTCTCAATTGAGTATTTAGACGGATACTATAATGAATTTTCTACGAATTGTGGACTCTAAAACAATATTATTTTTCTTGGAATATTAATCTACTAACGAACTCTCATATTTCTAGTCTTAGTCGACAGGATTTATCATACAAAAACGTTATTCGTATTATCTATGATGAGGCAAAATTTTGATGATTCTTATCCATAAATATACATATTATGTATAAGATATGAAATCAATAGTATAAATTTATATTTCTAAGTTTTAATAATGGAATTTAGATAATATAAACGAATTAATTATTTGAATTTATTCGGTTTTATATTTTAGTTCCAAATATAACAGTAACGAAATGATTGCCTTTATACATTATAATCTATTTTAACGTCATATTAGGTCTTATTTTAATGTATTTTAGTATTATTTTTAGTAAGATTTAGTCACGGTTCTTAATTTTATCTTGACAATAAATATCATTATAAAAAAAGGTGTTATTATATTTAATAATGAATTATAGATATTATATATACAATGTTATATCCAACGAAGAATTACACATTGCAAAATTTTTCCTAGATTAATTATAAATTTTAAATTATGCATTATTTAAATAATTATAGTTGGTTACTAACTATAATTTTTTTGTTTTTTTTTTTTTTTTTTTAAATAATAGTTATAGCCATCAAAATAAAAAATAAAATTAGTTTTGATCGAAGATAATTAATATAAAGAGATTGATAATCTGAAAATTTTGATAAAATTCTCGATTTCATCAAGAGTATAACTGTATTATGTATATTATTCTTTTTCTAACTTAATGAAAAAAATTATTAAAATGTTTTTTGTAACGAGTCTTAATGTCCATTTTAAATCAATGACCACAAAATTATTGATTAGTTGAACAATTACGGACAACGGTAATTTTAGAAAAATATTCACAAATTAATGCAGTTGAGAGCCATATAATATTTCATTAATTTAGACCTAGAAGTGTAACAAAAAAATTAAGGCTATTATGAATTTTCCGATCTGAAAATATATTAAAAATATATTAAGATTCTATAGACTCTTTAGTAGAGAATGTTGAAAGCAGAGTTTTATATATTTTACTAAATTATTATAATAGAAAGGGATTTAATATTTGGATATTCGCTAATTTTTAAACCTTTATCATATGAGAAAAAACATCAAAATATAAAGAAATTTTGCTCAAGGTTCTCTATTAATATAGGTACCTAAAAAATCTCGATATATTTTTAGATTTAAAATCTGAACATTGTAACTAGGTACCCCAAATAGTTGAATGAATAAATTAATATTTTACTTAATTTAATCACGCTTACTTGTACATTTACTCATCAAACAACGATAATACAAAACCGCCTGTTTTTTTTTTTTTTTTAAATGACCTATGCATAACCCTTTATAACTGATGTATTTACAAGAACCTCTAATTGTCTACCTTAAAAATTAAATATAAGGTAATTTCAGAACAAAATAATTATATAAATATTTTAAATGAATTCTTTTGAATTATTTTATTAGTAGGTACAAAGATTTTAATTTTATAGCCAACTATTAGTATGAACAAACTGAATTTGAAAAAGCTTTTATTTTGAATAATATTCTGTTACGCATTATAAATAATCCTAACCGGGCGCTCTAAGTATGCAAAATGAGTACATTAGTGTTAATATGGCCCGCATTAAGTATTCGTTTAGTTTTGTGGGGCAAAAAAAAATGAATTGTTTAATATGCATTTAACCTCACTAACATGGGCACCACTAGTCGTTGAGAGAGGTATATTTCAAAATAATTTGCTCATAATGTGTTATCCATAATTGAAATACTGTAAGCATTTGAATTTTTAAAAAAGTGTAAAATATTTTTTTTTAATATATCTACATTAATTACAAACTAATTATTTATTTAATTTTTTTAATGATACCTAAACAATTAAAAGAGTTGATCTAACCATTAATAAAATATTAAAATACATTTTAAATGCAATTAAAAATAGTCCATGTTAGTATCAATTATTATTGATGTAAAATCTTAATAGCAGTTTAGAAAAACATGTTTACCCAAAACAGTTAAAACGAGTTCAAAATGTAATTATAGAATATTAAAATACCTATCATAAAACCAACAGGTGACAATATTTTTAAATTTATATCTTTTTTATCTTTTTTTTTTTAATTTACTAATAACAAAAGAGATCTTGTTTTTTCAAAAAAAGTAAAAAGATTTACTTTTTTAAACTTCAATAACATTTATATATTAGTACATTGAAAAAAAAACAGAAACAAAGTTCAATCTAAAATTTTGGCCTCTATCGATTTTTATGTTTTATAACTCTTAAATCACATTATGTGAACCTGTTTGCATAACCATATTTGTACTACTCAAGAACGTTGGTGGTTGGTGTAGCGTCTTTTTAACGTAGTAAACGACACTCAAACGCCACTCGATTCTGTCAAATAAAATGTAAACGTGAAAGAAGTTTTTAAGGAGTTTGAACAATTTTCAAACGATTTATTTATAATTCCACTAAGCGCCCTATTAGATTCCTAAAAATATAATACTGAAAAGTCCCATTCCGAGGATCCGCCATAAAATGAAAACGATAGTTTCTATGAACCGGTAATTTTTTGGTAAATACATAAGAAAAATGTATATTTTGCTAATAATTAATTAATTATATTGCACGACGACCAGATTAAAGCGTTAATTTTATTTAAAAACGTATTTTTTTTAAATACATTTAAACATAAACACGTTAATTTTTTACGCATTGACGTATTGAACGTGAACGTGAATATGTTCATTTTTAAACTGAACGTTCCGAATAATATCCTATTCTATTATTGCAGGATTCGAGTGTGATAATAGTTAGGTATGTTAAATGCATTTTATTCAATAATGTTGAATTATTGTTGATTCAACAATGTTTTATAATTATTTATTGTTTTCAACTAGTTTACAGCTAAAAGACGGTTGTTATTAATATTATTAGACATATCGGGTGACCGTAAAACCTAGCAAACAGTAATAAATCGATAAATATGTTGGTAAATAACGATTATCATCTGTAAACAACATGATATACTTCCGCATAATACTGTTTTATAATGTATACATAGTAATCATAAGCTATAGTTCACTTAGGTAGGTACTAATAAAATGGGCGGGGAGCTCGTGTTGTAGGCAATAAATTCGTTTTTAAAAACCTTGACCCGAGACCCTCTTTGCATTTACCTATTGCAATATATATATATTGTATCCTACAGATTGAAAAAAAAAATTGAAATCAATATTATTTTAATGTCCATGTACCTTATATATATTATACTAATGTATAGTTGATATAACCATCAAAACATTATAACAATGTAAGAATTATTTGAGATATGTATAACAAAGAATCTATAAAAATTTACAAAAATTCGTCATCTACAGTTCAGAATCAAAGAGTTTAGAGCATAAAGTGATCCAACAAAAAATTGGTTTTCTTTGGATTTATAATATTGGCATCACATATTCACATGGTCATCCATATTATTGGTTTTCAACCGATTTGATCAGCATCACTATGGTTTATAATTCAAACATAACGTAATGTATATATTTAAAATATTTAAAAAATTATTCATTGGTACCTATATTTGAAAGTTGCCAAATTGCATTCGATTGCAATATAAAAATTATCTTGGTAAACTTTGTTTTTTTTTACTTTTTTTTTATCTTAATAATATTTCCACCTATTACATGAAAAATTATAACGGAAGATTAATGATTGCAGTCAATAAACATCCTTTATCTTTATTTTATACTTTTTTGGTACTATTATTAATAATAATTGACTATTTACTCTTATACTATTTTATGACATTCATTTATTATAGGTATTCTGATTTTTGTTGCATATTTTTATATTGTACAACAAGTTCAAACACTTTATATTTAGGATTAAATTATTAAAACCACCACATGTAAAATATCAAATGGTTTAGTTTAGTTCGTATAATTTACGAGTACCTATAAACATATAATGATAATCGGATAAATTACAAAGCACAAACAAAAAGTATATAGTTTCAAACAATTTAAATTAAGCTTTTAAAACTTTATACGATTAATCTGATCAAAAATTATATGAATATTTCAAACAAATATACAGTAAAATAATATATAATGTGAAATTAAAATATGATATGAAACATAAATATATGTTATAATGATAATCTTACATTAATTTACCTTTAAATTGTTGAAATACATTCTATATTTTGACCCCTTATTATATATTATAATACGTGAAAACATTGTATTTTGGTGAAACGAAAGTATAAAACGTAAAAAATAGCCGAAAAATTCACCGAGTGCGTGTTTGGAAAATAGAATTTGGGAGAAACTGCTTCGTTAAAATGGTAGAAGAGCGAAGTTTGAGTTTCTAGGATTATTATTATCAATAAAATAACAAAAATCGATTTTACAAACAATTTGGGTAAGTGAGTGTTTTTTTTTTTTTTTTTTTTCGTACGATTTACCGATTTTTCGGTAATTTTCCTAAGCGCGTGCGAAAAGTACAGAAGAAATTGAAAAATTATTTTTTTTAAGTGTAAACGACTGATGACGTTTTTTTTTTTTTTTTTATCGGAAAATCATTTGCTAGAATACACCATGTGTGTCTCTCCGCCACTCCTTGTGCCCGAAAATATGTTTACGAATTACAGGCATAAAATATAAGATCGCATCATCGTAAAACCCATTACAGAATATTCTTTCCACGCGCGCTCAGAATGCAAAATATATACACATAATATGTGTAATAAATACAACGTAGCCGATATTTTCATTTCGATTTATAAACGTATTGAAATTCAATTTCTCCGTGACGAAAATTTTCTACCGAAAAAAAACAAAAAATGATCTCCTGCCCACTATTATAGTGTATCCGTGTAAATATTTTCAAAAACCAATATCATTGGAAATGAAAATGGAAAAAAAAATACATATTTATAATATATATACGAATCTTCCAGTGGTCCCAATAATAACAATAGACAGATATCGGAAGTGGCGTAGTTTTTCGCTGTTTAGAGTGGAAAAAACAGTCGTTTGATCGTGTTCTTTGGCCGAAACGGCGGCGGCACAGACGAGGAGGAGCTTTGTCCTGCCCCGCGCGCCGCCGGCCGTCGAATCGATACAGCGAAATCGCATATCCCCTGAAACGCGCCGCCGCCGTATCGCCTCTCCAACGAGGTAGCGGCGATTAAACGCGCGAGAAAAAATTGCGGTTTCCACGTAGGCATATAATATGGACGCCGTACGGGGTGGCATGTGCGACCGTTTTTTTTTTTCAAAAGTTTTTAGGAACACGTTTTTTAATTTTTGTTTTGTTTTCGTTTTGTTTATAAATCGAACCGAACCAAACGCGATCGAAGCGTTCAAAACTCGGACGAACTTTTCAAACTCGAAAATATATTTCCGAATTTTATATAAATTATTATTTAAATAGTATATTCCGTCGGCATTTATAGTCGGAAAATCATAAAATGTTGGCTTTTCTTTTTTGCTTTACTTTTTCAACGATATATTTCTTCGGAACCTCTCCCTCCCCCCCCCCACCCACAAAAAAAAAAATATTTCTTTGAAGACGGCACTGATGCGATTTTAAACTTTTTAGTTCGGTTCGATACCCAAATATCGACTACAAATATGTACACAAATAATATATACAAAATATAAGTAAACACATTTCGAATATGTATAAAATGCAATAAGTGAGTGACGCACATAAAATGTTCACTTTAATTACGATCTTTTTGCTATATTGAAATAAATTACGAAAACCCATTAATTATATGAAGATATGAGATGTTAAATATTACAAAATTAATCAAAAGTATTACAAAAGTTTCGCAGCAGAAATTGACCGTTTTGTATTATGAACGCACTCGTCGGTGTTCGGATTCCACAAGTTCTATGTCAGCAAGACTTTTGAAAAGTATTTCAATATCTATATTAGAATGCTTTACGAATACAAAAATATTAATACATGTAAGTACTTATGATTTCCATTAAATTATATTTCTTCAATGGATAAACATATTTAAAATATTTCGCCATATTTGGGAGATATTCTAGTCAGCGTTTCAAAAAAAATTAATCTTAAATAATAAGTAATATAATAAAACATAATAATAGATAGTATAATAAAAAAAAGTTGAACCATTTAAAACCGCTGTATTTTCTATTAATTTATTAGTACCATTTTTAAATGCTTATTCATTTTAATTTATTTGCATAAACGTGTTTTTAAAAAAATATTGGGAAAATATACTCAACTATATAAAAAATAATTCTACCGACATGAGACTCCACTTATAATTTAGTTTTAAAATGTTTTAATTGTTAGATTTTAATTTTTCTTAGAATTTTCTGTACAAGATCCCTTAAAATTAGGCATAGACGTCGTTTTAATAAATATTATATACTGCCGATACGGATTATTATATATTTATGGTAAATACATCAAAATTATTAATTATCTAAATTTAAAATAAAAGGTGGCAAGTTTAAGAAGTGAATTATCAATAATCTTTTCTTATAGGCAATCAATTCTAACCCCTAGGCTGCACTAATTCCCAAAAACTAAGACTACTTCTATAGTGACAAAAAAGTCGAAAATCCAAAAACGACATCCCGAAAGTAGCAACTAAATAATATTGATTATTGGAAAACAGATAAATATATACGGATTGAATCAAGTCTTCTGATCAGAAATTTTCTCAGAGAAAATAAAATAAACATCATTATAAATTTATACAAGAATGTGAAGAGGTTACCGTTTGACATTTTAACCACAACTGGATAATTATTCCCTGTGATGAGTAGATCTCTTATTTTTTTGGCGTTGTAGTTGTTCACTTTTGTCCCTTTCTAAGCTGTAAAAATTCCAATATGTATCTCTGTGAGAGAAAATTGATGCAGAGTACCAAAGGAATTTAAAAACTAAGTAGTTTTCGTTATTTATACTAAAGACATTTTTAGTTCTTAATGTCAAAGAAACATATAAGACAATATAAGAAACATGCTGGATGTTCACTCAAGTATATTTATATCATTTTTCAAATTTAAAGCATATTAATCTCGGGTTAAAAATGCAAGTCTCGTACAATTTATCATTGTATTATGTTTACTATTTATTTTATTTATTTATTTTTTTTTTTAATTAAAATAAAATAAATAATATATATATATATATATAGTTATTAGGTTCTATGAAGAAGAAAAAAAATTACCGTTGTAAAAAAGAATTGTATTGAATAAAATAACAGTCAATTTGTTTTTTACTCCGCACGCTGTAATTTCCTGTAATTTTTTTGATCCTGTGGGAATTAAACGATCATGCACTATGTACATTAGAGCAGTGGTCGGCAACCGGCGGCCCGCACAGCTATTGTATACGGCCCGCTTTATTTAAATTCTAAAACGACGAAATTGTATAAATATAATTGAAAGTTACCTTTTTCGTACGGGTATTTTATCAGTCATATTTCATAATAATAGGTATATCTTGACAGTTAACGATAAGAGAAAGAAGACATAATAATATCAATAAGATAGACAATATTTTCAATTTCTCGCCAATCCGTTTAATATTGATATTGACGATATCCCTGTTGAGCTTCAAATGGAAATTTAATAGATTAGCTAAGGAAAATATTTAATATATTATTTTTATTATAATGTACTTTATTCAATATAAAGATATTTAATATATTTAATAGATTAGATAAGGAAATTTAATAGATTTGATAGATTATAATTAATAGATTTGTAGTCACAAGATATGCTAAAATACTCATTCAAACAATCGCCTTTACTTATTTTCGCTGAACTTCTTGCATCATTTTCAAAAATTAAAAATATAGCTGCAGAATACTTCAGTATGTTTGGCCTTTTCTCATATAAAAAAAAATTAAAAATCCATACCGATCACGCTGAACTGATGACCATCTCCACCATATACTTAGAGCGGATACAAGTAATTTTAATGTGGAAATTAAAAAATAATAAACAATATCCAACAACAAAAATCACATTAAACATTAAACATTTTACGGAAACAGTTATAATTTCCATACTTTTATATTAAAATTATATTAATAACTGTAATTTTTATTTTATGCATTTTATTATTTTAAAGTTTTAGATTTTTAGACAGTATTTTTTTCATAGTAAATAATTTAAGAATATAACATTTTTATTTTTGTCTGGCCCGCGAACTCTTTTTAATTTGTGAATGTGGCCCGAGTCCATAAAGGTTGCCGACCACTGTTTTAGAGTAACGATTTAAATGGACGACTCGTAATGCTAACATTTATTCTTATTCGAAACAACCACGTCAATAGCTTTTTAAAATAAGTTTACACATTTTTCAGCCCGGGTGAAAAAATAATATCTGAACGATGTCACATATACAGCATTGGTTCACGACTGGTAACAATGATTTTCCAGTGAAATATTGGACTTATTCACAGGATAATTCAAAAATCAAAAAAATGAATTCACTCATTTTTTATGATGTATACTGTATACCACTTAATTTCCTATATAGGTAATGTTTCTGCAATGTATTTGTTTTCAATTATTATCTATAATCATAAAAACTATGTAAATTTATGTATTTTATCATAAAGTATTACAAAGATAAAAATAAATAATAACAGTCATAAATCTTAACATATTATAACAATAAAAAAAATATCAATACATATTATATGATGAAAATTTTTCCAAAATACGTGTTACAAATGTTACTTTATAATCAGTACTTACCTACTACTCGATACGAAAAATGGATACATTTTCAAATACTCCTACCAAAATTTCAACAGTTTTTGAATTTAAGTTATCTACTTCTGTAATTTTTTAGACCTACATTTATTTTATGATGAAGATAGGAAGAGTTATAACATAATATAATAAAAGAACCGAGTAAAAAGCAAAATGATATTATAATATAATACAGAGGTAAAATTGTGATCAAAACACATTACTATGAAATGTTAATAACTTAATTAGTTTTTTCTCTATTGTTTACATCTCTTCCGGCATAAATGACTGTATTATATTATAATATGACATATCTATATATATAATATATTATATAAAAATTACGCAATATAAAATGTTAATTAATGCACTTTAGAAAAGTTTATCTAATTTTTTAATCAGTCTAATAAGAAAAAGTTAAAATTTAATATCATTACATAACTTCTTAAACTGTTGCACGATAAAATTTCGTCGAAATTATGCTGCTTTATATTAAACTTTCTTAATTATAATAAACTCCAATTATTTCTGTTAACTATATTTTCGGACACGGACAAAAAAAAAAATGATAACAGATATGTTTATATAGTGAAAAAGAAATTGATTTTTATTCCAAGTATAATATATTGCATAACTATATAGATTTTGCTGGATACATCCTTGGAGAAAAGTACAGAAACATCATATTTCTTTTTATACAGTTAAAAAGTTTACCCTTGGATATAATAAAAATCCTGAATGTTTTATATACGTTTCGAATAATGTACAATACGATGTACGTACGTACTTTGAAAATTGAAATCTATACAAATTTTCAATTTTATAACGTCTGGATTATTTTTTACAAATAACAATATGTGTATACTGATAACGTATTCTTCTTAGTTTACATTTCTACTATTATTATTATCACATATACCCGAAAGTCTACAATAACAATAGATACCCGTCCAATAATTTTATATGTGCCTGTCAACGTATTAATATTACAATACTCTCGAAATGGAAAATGATTTTGAAAAAATGGTTGTACACCAATTAGGGACAAATGCACGTAAAACAAACCCAATACGTATTGTTGCATGGAGGAAAATATGGTATTACATATTATGGGAAATAGAGTAATTATTATTATTAAGCCTGCGAGTTCCTGTGATATGTCTAAATCATTCTACGGAAAATTCTATGGTATTTGCTGACAAATTCATTAGATTTTGCTGCGAAATCGATAATAATAATCGAAATAATATTGTGGCGTGTAGTGCGTGTACACTGTACTTATTCGCAGCACGTTTCCACAAACCGTACCGATAAATAACCGATAAATACACGATGAGATCAAATAAAGCTTTTCCACATACCACGTGCTATGGTTTTGGCTGCATATGTAACACATTATGGCAGTGAAATTCTGTATAAATATTTTACAATAACATCGTAATCAGATACAAATACAGTGTAATTTTTGTAGATTGTATTCAATTAAACGTGAACGACTTTTTTGGTTTTTTTTTTTTCAATAAAATTCATCGAATTCCATGAAATGAAGACAATTTTCCGATAACTATAAAACACAGTTGAAATATAAATTTAACCATTCTTTTGATCCGCGTCAAGTTGTATTATAAATAGGTACATTATCTGTAGAGAATTTTTAGAACCAAATTTTATTTGTTAATATTATAGGCATCTACCTATATATTATACTATTAATATTACAAATTTTAACATAATTCCTAAGTTTGAAGAATTTTAGTAATTTCATAAAATTGTAATCGAAAAAATATTCTTAAATAATATTGATGTTGGTACTGGGCATCAAGTTTTATATTAATACACTAACCAATACTCTTATCATTAATTTGTTCTATCACATTTTTTCTGTTAGAAAGAATGCTCCAATTTTTAGATCCTTACCCATTTTCTGATTGTAAATTGCAATTTGTTTGTACTATAAACAGGACATTTTTAGATTTTCATGATAATTTTTTAATGCGTAAGGAAAAACGAACCGAAAAATTACATATAGGTAGACGGTAAACATATGATTTCGTCATAATCGACTATTGTTATATATTCATTATTTCATACATAATCACGTTAAAAACTTTACATTTTTCCCAAAATTGTATTTAAATACAAAATTAACGAAAAAATATTTAACATTATAGACTGTTTAGGGTAATTATGAATTTTAAGATATTTAATTAATAAAATGGACAAATGGCTAATTTTAGGTTTTAAATTTAGAATTTTAATATAAGATCAGTCTTACATTACTCTAATTATATAAAATTCTATAACAAAATTCTAACAATTTACTATTAATATAGTAATAGGAATAACTAATAGATAGGTAAGTGTTTATAGGTAGGTAGTTTAATTTTAATATCACATATGAATGGATACTGCAGTTAATTATTATATAAATGATACTTTAAAAAATATTCCGATAATACATAAGGATGGTAGATTAAAGGATGTGGAGGGGGGGAATTAACAGTTTAAAAATTAATTTTGTTTAAAGAATCATGATATTGACTTATCATTGTGTTTACTAATTCACAGTTGTTTAAAAATTAAAATAGTTGATAGTCGCATAGGTATCTTTTTCATACACTCGTTTTTTAAGGGGTTTTGTATAGGCATTTGACATTTTAAGTAAAATTAAAATCTAACAATTTAAAAATAGATATTTTTTAATATATTTTGAATGCGGTTATAACGTGTATGCATGTGTATTCGCTTTGTATAATTGAAATATTTGTTTTAAAAACCCCATGTTATACTTGTCTTGATACTTAAGTTTTATGGCTATTTAATATTGGCACCAAATAAAATAAGATAATTTTTTCTAACGTTTGACTGAGGATTTTTAATTATTCTGCATCTGTAATGGTTGTTATTTTAAAAAAGTCAACATTTTACAATTTTAAATATCTTGTAAAAAATAAAATATTAGCACTAAACAATAAAATGGCCTGTAAAAATTGTCAGCTATTTATTGATATAAAAACTATTTATCTGTGATTGTTCTAGGTTATAGCCAATAAAATACTTGAAGTACGAAACTATGTTTTTACGGACTATTTTTTTGGGTTCAAATACATATTTTTTATCATTTTTCTTTCTAGTTTTATATGTAATTTTATATCTCGTTGGATAGATTACATAGTATTGAATTTAAATGCTTTATAAGTACACGATTTATACGTGCTCTTATTAAATTGTGCATTATTCGCTTAATGTTTATATCAATAAACACGCGGCTTGGAAGACAACATATATCATACATACATAATATGTTTTGATATTTTTATGAGTAGGTACTCATATTTGAACCATAATCGTATGCACGTATAATGTGTTTTCCGTGAAATAACAAAGTCATACCCATCAGTAAAATCGATCTCTATGTTTAAGTATGCCTTTAATTTCATTATATACACAACGGTTGAATAGGAAAGAACACAATCATACGGTATCGTTGTCCCTCGAGCCCGTGAGGCACATTTTGAGAGAAAAACAAATTTACACTGCGACCCAAAGTTAAACGAACGTAAATAAATCACCGAGATAGATATACAGGTTATACGTGTTTATTGTCGGAGAATAGGTGAATATTGTCGTACCTTATCTATTCCACTTAGGAATATAATATATCATAGCGGTGACGAGATGGGAAATCGTATCGTGTACACAGTACGCATAACACGCACGCATCGTACATGACGGTAAGGACGAAAACAGTCGTTTGATAAAATAAAAAATATAAATTGTTTACCTGACGTTTTTCGGGTGATAAAATCGTTGCACTGCCTGTCGATAATCTTGTTCGCGTTTTCAACGGCCAAACGTCGATACAATAGTTCTTTTTCTGTTTGTTTGACAGCGTATTAATTTTTTAGGAACGCGTTTTCAATTTCAAATGCCAATAGAATTTCAAAGGGCTATACACCCACACCATATCACTCATCCCTAAATCACCACTTCCCATCGTTACCATATGCAATCATTTCAATGATTCGAAAACATTCGGTTTTTTTCTTCACCCACCACATGACTCCCCGCAGTCAATTGGAGGTCGACCATCCTAGTTACGCGTATACCGACTTTACCGTTTTATCGTTATCTATTCTCGTAGTATACCGATACAATACCGTAATCTCTTATCACTAAGTTTTGTTGTTCTTTTAGTCACTCCGCCTATTTTTACTACACTCGTCCATCATTCTATTTGCATAACCATTTCTCAGCTATTTCATTCGTTTATAATAATTTCATTCATAGCTAATCGAAAACTTCTGTTCCGTAGAATTTACATTTCAATTTTCAGTTAGTAGTCGAAAATTAGTATCCATATCATATCGCATAAATCATCAAACGTATCTCACCCCTTCATTAGCCATATTATTTCTTCTTCGCACCTCACACCACCTATTTTTTAGGCATTGAAATAATGAAAGATAGCTTTAGATATTTAATTTTCCAAAATCTGATAACTAGAACATGACACATCACTTACTCAGAAAATAATCAGTTACTATCTGCAGTTATCTTACAAAGCAAGTTGTAGTTTAAGTAAAGCTTTGTATATCAAAAAATATACTTCCTCTTTATCGAAATTTTTTTAGCAGGATCTGATTATTGTTTAACTCCGTAAACTCGAATTTTGTGATGTTGACCACTACGAATCAAAGTACATACACTTCAATAACTCGAAGTTGATTCTTCTCGAAACGTATCCAAACATGTCTAAATATCCTCATTTATGAGTAGGAGGTAGATTAATATAATGCATTATAAAATCTTCAAACAAATACAGTTAAAATGTATTTTAAATTATAAAATATGTACCTACAAAAAACACAAAATTCTTTTTAATAAAATATGAATATGTACATATTGTACCTATTCTTATTATATTTTTTTATTGAGTTTTATATTCAATGCAAAAAAAGAATAAATTATTCTACAAAATCAAACTGACCTAAAAACAAAATATATAAAAATGCAACAAATATAAATTTCAATATTAAATACTATGGTACATGATTGAAACTATGTGTTAAGAAAGGAAACAAAAAATACATTCGATTCAACGTCACAGCCCTAATGATCAGTCATGTGCCAGATTCATTCCGGGACACTAGTTTTTCATTGTGTTAAACGTCTCGCTTTAAGTACGTGTCATATATTGAAAAAATAAAACGAGTTCTAGTCAAAAACTAAAAGTCAAAAGAAAATGGTAGGATAATTGAAGCTGTGAAAAGTGACTCAGAAAGAAAAAGGACATTTCAGATAAATTTGGAGTCACTACATCGAGTACCATTTCAATTGTTCGTAAAAAAAAAAGATAAAACGTACCAATGGAATAGAAAATTTTGAGGAAGATTTTTACTGTAGAATAACAAGAACAGTCGAATTTCAAATTAATCTTTAATGTTTTTCAAGGAATATATTTTGCACGATTATAATGTAGAAAAAACCTCTTAGTGTAATTTTGGAATTAATACTTTTATTATAAATAAGGAAAAAGTTTCGTAAACGTCTTGTAAAATATTAATTAGCGAAAAAGTAGAAGTCACTTTAAAAATAAAACAGTATTATACTCTATGATGTACAAAGCATTATTCAATATTTAAATATTATTCGTGTTAACGATCACTTATCCCTTTCAGACCCAGAATTAATTTTTTATGGTTAGAATTTTTTTTTAGCTAATTCATAATCAGTAGATCATTTGTAAACCAAAACTGTTTTCAAATTTTTTTTTCGACCATTTTTCAACGAGTTATTACAATTGTCCTCTGTGAAGGACATCGGGTGTTTATGGAGTAAATCAATTAGATTTAAATCAATACATTCATTTGAAACATCTTTATCATCCGACAGAATTATTACTATATAATTAATACTATATTAATTATTAAGTTTTAAATTATATAAATACTAATAACTTATAATAATATAACATATAAGTCATAAACAAACAACAAATTAAAAAAAACCCGGTCAGTAGGTTGTGGAAGCACTTCGCTCGTCGGTTGTCAGTATTGGTGGATGCACTTCGCTACTGGGCAGGGTACTTTTGGTGGATGTATTGAATTTGAAAGCAATGATAAATCATTGCATTCA
>JAIPRL010010230.1:0-15973 GCA_025469235.1 Pemphigus obesinymphae
ATATCGGAGCAATATTTATGTTATAATTTTTGGGTACAGACATAAAAAAAAAAAAAAAAAAAAAAACACATCATTGTAAAATCAATACATTCCTCGCTTCGCTCAGAATCTAAAATAAGTATTGACAATAAACCTATTTTTCAATTATTTTTAAAATACTTTCAAATTAATAATTATAAATTATAATTTTTTTTTAATTGTTTATATAAATCTCGTTAAATACCGAGTGTACGCATATTAAAAATGTATGGTTGATTTACTGGAGTAATTAACTAGAGATTCCTAAATATAGGTACAGTATCATAAATTATACATATTTTATATTTCTCTTCCATTAAAATCTGAACTATATTCTATATGTATATGCATTAAATAATATTGATTGTAATATTTGAATACCTACTTAAGTTAATAGATTGGTCTTATTTAAAAACCAAAAAAATTAAATTGAGTACATTTCAATAATTATTTTAAGAAAAATGGTTTTATGTCATAAAAAGGTTAATTTTAGGTTTAAGGCCTGAAAATTAAATACAAGGTTACACTTATTTTATTAAAACTATATTAAAAAATCTAGAAAAACATTCATCATAATTTTGCTATTTTTTATAGACGTTAAAATGTTTTAGTCGTAATGTATATGTAATGTATTTAGGTATATAGCAACGAAATTGACACGATAAAATGTTTTTAATGGGCCTCTTCCCATAGTGTTATAGTGCGTGCGGACCATGCCATAACCATTACCACTGTACCTGACCCGTTATAGTGTATGGGGACCTTTATAATGTTAGAATAAAAATGTTCTATATCAAACACAATATGCCATTAGTACAATTATTATTCAGTATCTGTTCTATTTTATAATTATATTATTGAATCTTTTTCACGACGCGTTAATCATGTGCTAAAATTAAATTTGTAGGTATTGGAATATTATACATAATGTTATGTTGAAATATTTACATAATACTTATATTGTATAGTGTGATTTTGAATATTTTCACAATATTTTGACACTACTTATTTATTACCATACATGCATTTTAAACGTACAAAAACCAAACTTACACTATTTTGTTTCGAAAATTTATCTTGTGTTATAAATTCTATTTTTTTTACTTTCATAAATACTCCTAATTCTAAATATATTTTTTTGAATGTTGGTACTACCTAAATTGCATGTTATTTAATTACAACAAAATAATTCTATGTTAAAGATTTTTCTTATTTTTTAGAGTAAAATAAATCCACGTGTAGAACTATTTTATTTCAGACGAATATGTCAGAAAGGTTTTTCTTTTTTTCCACAATCAATTAAATATACCCAAAATATGAAACAACTGAATAATTATTATAATAAATAATATTAATAATTTAAATCTTCAATATCATTTATAAGCTAATCGGAACTATTGTTGCTGATATATTTAAAAATTTTGCGATCGAAAAACGAAAAATCGCTGTCTCTTGAACAATTGATAAATATGATATGGAGCTATTTTATTCTAAACCCATGATTTTCTACAGAAAAATTGGTACACTTGCAGCGATTGGATTAAAGCTTCGAAAATTTATTCAAAGAAGAAGGAAATTTAAATACCAAAACAAAAATGAAAATAATTTTTTTGAAATCATTAGCCTTCTATAGTTTCTCTCAAAATCTAAATTTATACGCCTCCTGTATAGTATTGCTTCTTAATCCTTACTAACGCGCATGAGGTATTTAAGTGAGAACAATTAATCTAAACAATATACGTTTTATGACAACGTAACTAAAAATGTACAATTTTCAATTTTGTTATAAACAGTGTTGTAAATAAATAAAATAATACATATTGAGTTTGGAAAATGAACCAAACCTCTACAATCAATATTTAAATTCAAGTTGACTTCACCAAAAAACCAAAAAATTAATAAATCTGGAATTATTATTTACCACATGCGTGGTTATGTCAGTGTATTTATTTACATTCTAAAAACAAATATATATACTAGTGGCATCATACTTGTTGAATATAAATCATTCCCATATTGTTCACCATGCCCTAAATCATATATTTATATAAATAATATATTTTATTAAAAATATTATTATTATAAATTTGATATGAACATAAAATTACGAAATGTTATAGAAAAATATTATACCAACGGAATGTGTAGAAATTGTAGAATAATATTTTCGCTACGGACAATCAAATATTAAAGTTATATTTTTCTGAGTCTAGGTAAATCTATATACATATTTTGAGGTTTTTACTCTTATAAATATAAATGGTTTTCGAAATAAAAACCATAATAATGTAGGAGATTTTATAAAAATTTGGAGGATACGGTAAATTGATCTGATATCTTGTTTTCAGATATCACAAAATGATTTAAAAATCTTAGTAATATAACGGTAGTATTTTAAAATTTAAAAATAAAATGACCATATGTTTTGTATGAAATAGGTTGTAGTAGGTAGTGAAAAATTTTTAAAACAACATTTTAGAACTACTCTAGTAAACATATTTTTAAACATTTTACCTGAAAATGAACGAGGTCGAATTACCACAAATCGACAATACTAAATTCTAAAAATGCTAAGAGTGTCTAATATATAGTTCATGTAACTTGGCTGATGCAAGATAATTTTAGATATTTTTTTTTTCGGAATGTAAAAGAAATTGTCCCGAATCAGAAAGAACCGTAAATATTTCTAATTTATTTACCATAAGATTTTTTTTTTTTTTTTTAATACCTTTGTAAAATCTTTCATTTTTCACAACGGAAGTGTACAATTTTTTAAATAAACTTAGTTCAATAATATTAATTAATATATAGAAAGTAATAGTTACATGATAGTCTCTTAAGTAGGGGAGCTAAAAATGTATAAATACAAATATTATTAAAAATAAGTTTATGTTAAAAAGGTATATATTTAAATTTGAAAATATTAGAAAATATTAATACTTAATTAATAACTAATATTAATTATTTAAAATTACCTAATAAAATATTTTATTATATTGGGCAATCATATTTATAGCATAGTTTGGTTCTTAATAAAGATTAATACAAAAATTAAACTTCCTCGAAGTGAATATAGTTGCTGTGTCTTAGGTGTTTATAGTTCTATCATTTTGGGTAGCCCAACCCGCGAAATTCTATCATCTCCTGGAAACGTAACAATCTCTTCCCATACAATTGAAGTGCCACCAGAAAATAGGAAAATATAGGACTATTGGTCTTGAGATGTTTCTAATCCTGTTACAACTGAATATCGAAGGCATTAATAGAACGAAATAAATCAACCTCAAAAAAAAAAAAAAAAAAAGAATCTCTATAAAACATAATAGAAGTCACATATAGGTGAACGCAAAGGAAATAACTGTTATGCGGTCGCATTCTATAAAAAAGTTAAACGAAGGACAAACCACAGTCACGAAAGACCAATGTCATGAAAATTTTTTGACTTCGCAGTTTTTGAAATTGAAAAATAATAAAAATGGTCTGCTTTAAATTAGAGACAATATTACGTATATCCTTACGTAAAATCTCTCGTACGACAATTTTTATCGAAATAAATGGCAACAATATTTTGAATTCGAATTAGCCATGAGAAGGGCGGGCATCTCTTGCAATAGTAAAGCTCTTCTCAATATTGAATTGCTATATCGTTTATCCAAATCAAATGATCTCCCATATTGTCAACGATTAGGTGGGTACCTATTCCAAATATTAACAATAGGTACGGCGCGGGCCGGATAATCTCGCGTGGTCGAAACCGTTGTCGATGCTCGTCTGCACGGACGTATGTTCCCTATCCTCGACTCGCACTGCGCGAAAATCGTCACAAACGAAATGAATTAAGTGCCGGCCAATAACCCCCGTCAACCGCCGTCTCTAAAGTTTGGCTCGACGACCGACTTTCTTCGTCGTCGCGCGACCGGATCGCTCTCGTTTCCCAACCGCCCATCGAGCACCACGCGCCAGTGATTTTTCTTGTATAAGTTGGGTTTTTACTGTTCTTTTCTCACATACATTTTACCTCCATAGTGCATCTATTGATCACTGCGGAGTAGACCACGATCGTGCCACCCGGAGATAGGGATCGCCCAGTGATGGCGAGGTCCTGGGGGCCAATTCTTGAAATCGTTTGACTAATTCTCGCATGCGACAAAAGTCATCGATTTTATCGCATGCGACTAAAAATTGGTATTCTCAAACTACAATCGATAAAATTATATTGATTGTCGAATGCCATAAAGTATATCGAAGGAACCATTATGGTAACAACACAAAACTTTAAACAAATTTTAAAATCGGTAAATAGTTATGTCTTATCTTTTATCATTGATATTAATGTTAATTTGTGGATATACGTATACCTATATAGTTTTTATTTCATAGTGTTTTTTTTTTAATTTGTTATTTATTTATATATACCAACTAAGATATATCTTAGTTTGTGGTTGTATATTGTATATTATGTTATAATGTCTAAGGCAAGGCGCACGCACAATCCCAAATGAAAACTTTGGTCGAATTTATGACCAAAGATCCACTATTGTGATCCGGTAAATTTAATTTAAGAATCAATAGCAGACAAACGGCTTTTTGAAACGATAAATGGTCGTAACATTTCTATTAAATGCCTTACAAGATCTTTAATAAGCCTGACATTTTTCACAAATAGTTGATTTGTAAACATAATTGGATCTGAAATTGAGCCTTTTTTGTATCTGTCATTATCATTATTTATTAGCTCTTCATGCAAATGATCAATATTCGTCGCAAACAGCATTGCCATCTCGTCAAAATTAGCCATTTTAAACTATAATAAATTGAAGAACGGGAAATGCGGAAGCGATTTAAAAACCCCAAATCAATAAAAAATAAGTCATTATTATTATCAACCATGGACGTATTATCACAGAATATAATGTTATCAACTAATTTAAAAATTATTTCATGCGACTAAAGTTTGTCAATGATTTTTATCCAGTAGACAAACAGTCGAATGTTTTTGTTCGACTATATTCATATATCTTTTCAAGAATACCAAATATTTATTTTCATGCGAAAAAATTTTTATTATAAAATTTTTATCGCATTCGACAAATTATGTCACGATTTCAAGAATTGGCCCCCAGAGGACGGTCACGTGTCACGCAACAGCGTGACACATGGTAAATATGTTTTTTTGTATACAATACCATGGCCGGTACATCCCTACTATATTTTCCTACCTGTATTTTAGTTACCTAGTTAATGTTTTATTTTTTCATTGTGATTTATTTAAGTCCAACTTATTATGTGTAATTGTCCGTTCGATGCCACTGGATCAAAGGCCCCTCATGAGGTTTTGTTTATATATATATATATATGTTTGTCATGGAGTGATGCATGCTCTTGTCGACCCTTTAGGTACATATTTCGTTCTAATTTATTCTGTTGGAGTTTTACGCTAGATGAGCTTTCTCCACAAATAACTTTAATAAAACTTACCATTCCCTTAATAAAAAACCATAGTTCTTATTCATTTAATTCATCTTTTAAAAATTCATCATTTCACATCAATGGTACTCTGGCTGCATGGTCTCGGCTCGTGGTTGGCGACCCTTCCGTACTACATGAGTCCGTCAAATAACGCTCGTGAAAAGGGGTTATGAGATTTGCGAGACGTTACATGTTAAATAATAGGTAACTAATCTTCATCTCAAACTATAATTTTTATTTTTCATCCTACTACTTAACTATGATTTATAAAGGCAGATATAAGAAATGTTATAATAAATTATATATTATATTATTGTTTAAAAATATCAATTTCATTGTAAATTATTATTTTTGATGTAATTTATAATGATCGTCTAGAATTAAATTTCTTACAAATAAATAAAAATATATAGGTATACATGTGATATATCATTCATGTTTGTTATATATTAATCATAATAAACTATTTAAATGAAATTACGTACATCTAGTTTCAAGATAGCGTAGATTAGAAATCCCTAAATTTATACATTATATATTATTATTAAGAATAAATATTTTTTTCAATAATATAGTACATTTTATGATAATATATTCTTATTATACATTTTCTCCGTAGTACCAAATTTTGAAAATATGTAACAGATAATATCATATTTTTTTATCTTTTACGTTGTTGATATGATAATGTAATCAGATTTAGATAATTACATTTATTTTTTAAATTATAAAAATAAACTAGGATAAACTTGATTTTTCAAAAAAAATTTTTTTTTTAATACAATTTTCCATTAAGTAAAAAGTATTTATATTTAAAACAATTACATTGTGAATTTCGTTACTGTAAATTGATACCGTAGGGATGAGGCTACCGTTCGTAGAAAGAATACTTGTGTTCATATAACTGGTTTCATTTATTTCACAAGTGTTCATAAAAGTATATTACAACATAATATTTACAATAGGCTTATATATTTACAAAGTTAAGTCGATTGCTTATCAGACCCTATCAGACCCTTCGCCCGAGAGGGACGTTCTCTATAATAAGACCAGTCAGGTAGGGTGAAACAGCCTAATCCAAGGAGAGCAGGGTTTTACAGATCGGGGATTATAGGGAGGTCAGACGTAATGTATAGTTCAAACACTAAGCCGCTGTCGGGTGGTGTCCGCCGTTGGTGGTTGTGTCTGCAGTTGGTGGTTGGAATTCGTTACTGTGATGTGGGCAGGGTCTCCGGTTCGATCGACTTAGTCCCAATACTAATTCATGTATAAGAAATATTATATTATGAATTGGTATTGGAGAAAAGTGCAGCGGCGTATTTAGGAATTGTTTAAGGGGGGGGGGATGAAATAATTTATCATAAGGTAACCCATGGTTACCACACCCCCTATCCGTTATTATATTAAATCTATATGTTTTAAATGCTTCTAAACTTACTCAAATATATATGATAAATTTTTTTCAACACTGTTTTGTATTTTTTTTTTTTTGTATAGGTACCTATTTATTTTTATATTTTTTTGTAAAAAGCTAAAAGTAATTTATTATTTAAAATAAACAGTTATTAAAAATATTATAGCAGTTAAAATAACATAATAGGGTTTTTAAACTTACCTTAACAACTATACGTTTTAAACTTTTATAATTATATAGATACTATTAACTATTTCAATAAACTAAATTCACTAAAAAGAATTAACACAGTCTACAATTAGTAATAATTAAAAACAAAATGCCTGAACGTTTTGTTGATGAAAATGATATAAATTATATACGTAATAATATAAATATTGTCTATGACACGATGTCGCATTGTCGATTGTATTATTGTATAGCTGGAGACATAGATCTACGTTGGTGGGGTAATGGTTCACGAATACGGTGAGGACGTGCTGTGGTGGTTATCTATATTCTATAAATACATTGATAGAATTTGTAACACACATAAATAATAATGGATATCCATTCCTTGTGGAATTCCTATACTGTTCCATAATTTCACACAGGTAATATGAATTATACCATTTTATGGTTTTTATTTTATTTTGTATGGAAATATGTATTATACCCCCTCCCCTTAGGCATATATTTTATCATTTTACTATATATTCCCATTAAAAAAAAAATTAAAGTCGAAGTGCAAGGGGGGATCTATCCCCCAAATACGCCGCTGGAGAAGTGTGTTCTTAGTCTCCGATTGTTGCCTATATCTGTTGTTTCGGGGCATGTTCGTCGTGTGTGGGTCATGTGTCTACTCTCATTTCATCGTTTTCTATCCCATATAGACAAGGATCGTCTTCTCCTTATGGTTTTAATGATATTCATTAGTAAATTTATATCATTAAAGTTGGTCCGGGTTTGCTTAGAATTATTATTGTTGATTCAATTTCTTTTCATCATTTTCCTCGTTTTGGTTGCAATCTAATGGATACCTGACTTCCGTGCACTCTGGTCCATGTGGCCGAAGACATGGGCGTGATTGAGTTCGTATTTAATTCCATATGTCGTCGTGTGAGTATCCCGTTCCGTAGTTTCCTTGTTCTGGCCTAGATCTTGTTGCGTGTTTCGTTCTGTTTTCACAATAGCCGACATTACGTACATTCGTAATACCGTTGTTTTTATACTGCCATGTCTTCGTACCGTAACAAAATAATGTGGTGCAATAAAATTATAGTTATATTTAGACTCATAATTATATAAACTGAATTCATATCGTAATATATTGAAAATTTGAGAAAAAATGTATAAGCCACACCCATTTCCTGATTTAAATTTTTATTCTAATAATAATATTTAGAATAAAAAATTATGCAAGTAATTTTATATGTACCATGATGTACCTGTATATCAAGTTTATGATACGCGCTCTCTTCTATTTTGTGCCGAAACATTAAACAAACAAAAAACACCAATTGAAATAAATAAATTTAAATAGTAGTTTTATAATATTTTATTTTCATCTTTTTCTTCTTTTTCGCTTTCTCTCATAAATATTTAGAGCCAGTCTTGGTTCTCCACTTTCACTTAACCCGATCTTCCAAATCCTAACCCTTTAACGGTTAGTGGTTAGGTAATAATATTTACCACCAATTTTTTTTCAATAATTACATTCTACCATCCACATTTTTGCCATTATACTCATCATTATAGGAATTTTATATTTCTTATATGCTTATCTACAAATTGTATGCAGGTGGAATACCAATAAGTATCGTTTATTAATAGAATAACGAGAAAAAGAATGGTGGTAAATATATTTACCAATGCCCACTTATTAGTACCACCAAAATTTTGTTATCAAAGAATATAATTATTTAATTTACTAAATAATCAATGTAGCAATAGAAAAATAAACTTTACTGTTAAAATCCTTGGAAAATTGTTCACTAATTAAATATTTCGGTGAGTTTTTCCTCTTTTGCGAAAATATCTATTACTTATATCAAAATTCAAAAATATTAGACCATTGTTATCAGTATAAATTTCATGTCATAGCATGTGCTAATATTTTGATATTATACTGGTCTTTTTTTTGTATCGAATACGTGAATGTGTCGAGTATAAAAATATCAATAATTAATTAATGTGTGGAATGTAAATATTTATGAAAATATACAAGTATGTATTCTAAATAAATTATTCTATATAATTGGTATGGTGTACACATTATTATTTAATTAGGTACCTACACTATAGGTCTGCATGGGCCGGGATTTTCCAGCCCGGCCCGGCCCGGCCCTTTAATAAAATTTTTTTCTAGGCCCGGCATTGCAATAAATTATTTTCTAGGCCCGGTAATAAAAATTCTAAATATAAGAAGACGCATAATTTTTTTAAATTTTCGAGCGTATTTATTATCAACGCGTGCGTTGATAAGGGCAATTGGCAGTTGTTCAAAAAGCGATAAGGTGTTGGACATCAAAAATTTATTGCTAGCGTTGCCAACTAAATTATACATACACTTATGAACACAGACGCGCATAGGAACTCGCGTTTGCGTGGTTGTTGCGCGTTATATACACACTCCACGCTCCGATGCACGCTTATTAGCGGTTTCGTATTTTGTACAAAACAAACACTAGATATTTATTTTCGTGCTGTGGCGATACCTCCAAAGTACCTACGATTTCAATAAACAGGACGATTGTACTTACGCGTGAGCTACGGGTGAGAATACATTTTCTACGAATAGTACGAATAACAATAATAATATAAATGATTACAAGATATGGGGCATGCGCTGTATAATATTAAAAATAATCACGTGCAATTAAATTATCTTTAATAACCTTTATAATTATTATCGCAAAAGGCACATTTTTGTAAGAAACCCAGAAAATTTAAAAACCAGGCCCGGCCCGGCCCGTAAATTTTTTTTCAAAGTCCGGCCCAGCCCGATCCGTAATGTGTTTTTAATTTATAAGTCCGGCCCGGCCCGGCTCGTAATGGATTTCAATTATAAAAGCCCAGCCAAGTTTTAATTTTAAAGAGCCTGGCCCGGTCCGGCCCGTGCAGGTCTTTAGTACCTATCTACCTACTATCATTGATTATAAATTACTATTATTAATATTAATTTATAAATTCAATGCTACTATGTTATACTTATATTTCAAATAACGAATAACACGAAAGGTACTTATATATTTTGTATTAAAATAAGTATACCTATACTTATATACCTTAAAGTAATAATTTTTTTTATAGTATAAATGACGAGAATATTCTAGAATATTTATTTTTCGTAACGGATGAACAGGCCAAATTTTCTGATGTAGATGGAAATTCGGAATGTGAAGATGGCTTGATGTACAGCCCATCGCTTTTTGGGTGAATTTAAAACATTATGTACATGTTGTAAAGTTTTTTTTGTTATTATTGTGCCATATACACATAAACAAACATTTACCATGTTTTATTTCATTATTTATCATCATAAATATGGTATTTTACGTACCTCCTTATTCTATAATGCTTATTTGTAGGTAGGTAAATATACTATTATAAAAAATCGTAAATTTTTTTTCAGTAATTTTTGTGAATGGCTAAAAAATTTTGTTTTACTATATTGAAGTGAATTTATTTATTTTAATAAACTGTTTATACATTTTTTATCTTATATTATATAATTGTAATTAATATATTATTTGAGCACACACTCAATACAAATAATTAAAAATAAGTAGTTACCTAACTGATGTAATAATTTAATTTATGTTATATATTTAATATATTCACAATGTTCATAAATCATATAGACAATAAATAACGAAATAAGACATTTTGTATGTATTTTTGGAGGGTATGATAATAGAAAATTATCATTGTTAAAAACTTTAATCGTATTAATTATTATATTGTAACATTTTTTTTCAACAATAGATGGACCAGTTTCTGAACATGGATCTAGGACTACAACAAGAAGTATTACAAAATCACCATCATCATCGGTATCAATGTCTTTTAGCACTCCGAAACGTACCATAGAATATTTAGATATCTTAAGTATGCCTATATTGAAATATTTGTAGAAAATCCATCTGAAGTAATAAATAACTCCAATAATAGTATAATACCAAATCCTTTACAAAACAATATTATTTATGATACTAATAATGATGTTACAGTAAATTTAAATTTAAATCATAAGCCCAGAATTCTGTTCATTAAAAGGTTAACTTACATCCACCCACCACATACAATAACTATTATAACCCCTACTTTTCCTCCACAATTCTATCTACTTTACATCATTGTGATCTGTAAATAATTTTAGGCCTCATCATTGTCATCATGACACTAAATTGTATTTAGGGCACACATTTTATTGACATTTTCATTATTATTGTCTCAAACATCAGTAATAACTAAATGAAAACTATAAAATTGCTAACAGAGTTCACATAACGAGTTAATTTAATTATAAGTTATAAGTTATTTTAGTGCTACACACGGTATTTCATTTTTTTAGATTTCGTATACTCGCAAAAATCGGTTATTAGACGCTTGCTGATTATAAATTATCATGTGTTATAATTAGGGCCCGCAACTTGATGATGTAAAAATCTTGAAAAAATGCACGAAAAAAATTCATAAAATAACATAAAAATGTTAAAAAATTATGTTAAAAATGTTTTTATTATTTGAAAAAAAAGATTTTTATAATAGTAATATTTTATTTAAAATAAATATTTTTTCGTGTTTTAGGTTTGTTCTTTTTCGATTTTTCTTGTTTCTTATTAAACTGTAAATATTAGAGGAAGTTAAATTAGGTACATAGGCAAATAAATATTACATTTATAATTGTTTTCTTACCATTATGTGTTATATTGAACAATTATATATTAATATATTATATATATATATATTAATATTTTGACGTAAAAACGATCGGCGATTGTCAGATAAAAGCTTTTTAAATGCAGAAAAACTTCTTTCAACTTCCACAGATGTTATTGGCGTATATTTAAAATAAGTGGTGTCAACTGCGGTAATATCATCCGGCAATTCTTCATTTGAAACCGCTTGTCCTTCCAATATTTTAGAAATAATTTTAATTGTTGCAAATCCACTATTTTTGGACCAAAACGGTTGAAAATTCATTTTAAACTTCACGTCCAAAAATATTGCGAGTTAGTTGAATTTTATTTTTTTCTTCCTCTAAAATTTATATAGCATCATCAAGACATATTTTTGAAGATTCTAACTGTGTTATTGGATCTGGTAGTGATACAAAGTTTGATTTAATGTAAATTAAATTTAATTCTAACTTTCGATCAGCTATTAAATCAACTACTTTTTCATTGGAGGTCGAATCATTTTTGTCAAATTTTAAAATGATATTTTTAATTATATTAAAATGTTCACAATAATAAAATATTGCCGTTAACCATGTTTCCCATCTAGTTGGTAATGATGGTTGGAGTAACGGAATATTAGGTACTATTTCTTTAAATATTTGTACTCTTGAGGGTGCCTTTAGAAAAAAAATTTTTCCATTCGAAATCAATTGGTCGATTTTTGGAAAATGTATTCTGTTTTCTTCCGCCACTCTGTGTAAATCATTGGCTAAGCAAGTTGCATATTCGATTTTTGAGTAAAATACTTTAATGGCCTTACCGGCTTTCGCCATGTACGGTGCAGCATCACTTAATAAAAATAATACATGATCATGTTTAACTATTATGCCAAATTATATGTAGTATCTATCTAATAGTATTGAAATTGTGCTATGTTGTACCATTTCTAGGAATTCAGTATTTATTAGGAAATTTTTTCCAGAGCCTTTCAACTCTATAGTTTCCATAATAAAATTTACTACATAACGCCCTTCAATGTTCGTAGTTTCATCTAATGTTGCCCAAATTTTCTTATTTTCTACGTAATTTCTAATTTTATCAATAGTAGTTTCTTGGTAGCATTGAAAAACGTAATTTTTTCTTTAAATTGGATTCATCAGGAATTGTTTTATTTATGTATTTTTCTGAAAATGTATTAAATGTTTTATTTCGTAGTTTATGTGAAGGTTAGCAAATAATTATGCCACATAGGTCTTCATTCAACATGACTTTTTAGATGGTTCGGTAATCAATCGTTGAAACTTACTTGCAATCTGTTGTTGGTTTTTCTTTTTAAGTTCAACTCCATTAATATGTTTTATACGTGAAATATTTCGTTTCACGGTGAATTTTTTATCAGCTGCGACTTTCACCTCACATAGTTTACAAAATAATACTGTTCCGTCAGTCGAAAAAATATCATTACCGAACTGATTTGCAAATGAATTTAAACGTGAGTTGTCGCTCATCTTGTATTTAGACATTTTTATAAAAAAAATTTTAATTAAAAATATTTAGAATATCACTGTAACAGTTAACATTCGAACATGCGCAGAAACGTACTTGCACATTACCGCCAAACATTACAATTATTTCCAAACAGAAAACCAAAATTATATGAATGCGGATTTGAGATAAAACGATAAGCCGATTACGAATTCCAAGAAGACTAGAACCGATAGCACTGATCGTTATTTTTGTACATTCCATGAGGACTACGCTGCGTGCAATCGAGCTTTCTCGACCCATCTCGATGTATTTGTAGTGTCTGCATTATATACAATTAGAGCTCAGACTTTAAACAAAAAAAAAATGCAAATATACCTACAAAAAGTAGAAAGAATCAAAAATTGCCAAATAAAATTTGTATCATTGAATTTGGCGTGACATAAGTTAAATTTCTATAAAAATGAGACTCGAATGTAAGCATTAGAAAAAAAGATACAAATGCATCAAGTTCCGGGCTCTAGTAATAATTATAATCATTATTTTTAATATAACTGTTATTTTATTTCTTAAAATAATTATAATATAAAATACTGTAGGTATCACCAATATCTGTTTCCGTCACGAAAGACGGCATATATATCAAGAATGTGTGTGCACATTACGCGAAACGTTGCTTTAAATTAATATTATGTATACACGTAGCAAGAAATATATTTAATTACATTTTTATTTTTTCATTACAAAATTTCTAGTACCATTATTTATGAATAACTGAGTTATTAAAGGATACAAATTAAATTCATTTATTTTTATCATTAGTTTTTCGTAATTTTCTTTCTTTCTATACATATACATTATACATACATATATATGTATATATATATATATATGTATATACACACACACACACAGTCTACTAGTGTCAGTACGGATAATATTATACTTCTTATCCACGGCATATGCAGAGTATATATCTTAAGTATATAAATCAAAATTAACTTACAATCAGATGTTGAGGTATTAAAACCATCTATTTTTAACGCCACTGTTAATCATTAATATTTTGTGTTATTATTCAGTTTATAAATTATATTAACTCCTTATCCTTTTCATTGACTATAAACAATCTTATGATTCGATCACCAGAGATTCCTTGTGGGCTATGATGCTATAATTTAGAATCCCGGAGAAAATGGTAAAATTAATACAAACTTGCACTACAAATTGAAAATGTAGGGCTAGATACAATCATCAAATGTCGGAAGTATTCCATGTAGAAAATTGTTTACAACAAGGTGATGCTCTATCCTCTATGGTATTTAATATAGTATTAGAATATGTACTATATAGTAAGAGCTATCCTAGAATCCAACATAGTGGTTTAAATTATTCTAGGTCAAAATATCCAAAGACAAAATATTCACGAAAAAAATATCCAAACCAAAATATTCAAGGACAAAGTAGCCAAGGGACAAAATATTCAAGGATAAAATATCCAAATATTGCTTTTTTTAAAATTTTTTTATATTACCTAGGTAGAATCTCTGGGGTCTGTGTTCAGTGGTATATTACCATACCATAATTAAATTAAATTAATAATATTAAGTAAGTATGCACTAACAACTTTCTTAAGTTCCAACTTTAAGATAAAAATCACAATAAATTCATAAACTTTTGCAATACTAATGATAACTGTTTATCATACCAATCTTATTGACTTCTTTTCTCTACAATTTTTGTTATTTGATTAAAAATTGGAAGTACGAAATATATTGATTAGTTTGTATATAAGTTCATAGATTACGAAACATATTCAGTATCGTTAAATTTATATTATTATAATATAATTTATTGCATGGTATTGCATTTATTTATGTATGGTTAAAATAAGCCTTTAATACTATAATAATATAAGTATAACAAGAAAAACAAAAAATTACATTAATGTACAGGGAAACATGAACAGTAAACACTTTCATAACAATAAACACGTAAAGTGTACATTAGTATTAGGATATTTTATCCATGGATATTTTGGTTTGGATATTTTGTCCGTTTATATTTTGACCGAACACCGGTTAAAATACAGGAAAACACAGAAGTAACTATAGTAGCATATGCAGATGATATTATGATCGTAGCTGAATCAGAACAAATTTAAAAAGAATAACATCAGAACTGATAGAAAAAAGTAAGGATATGGAATTAATAATTAAGGAAAGTAAAACGAAGTATATGATATTATCACGCAAAACTCACAACCAAATAGAATTAGTAGTAGGACAAATTATATTTAAAAGAGTGGACACATTTAAATACCTTGGAGTAGGACTGGACACAACCAAGGGTGGACACGATGAAGTACAAAGAAGAGTAACTGCAGCTAATAGATGTTTTGGAATATTAAGACCACTTTTTAAATCTAGAACCCTCTCAAAAAAGTTGAAAATAACAATGTATAAAGTGCTTGTCAGGCTTATTGCTTTGTACGCACAACGCTTTGTACATGGCCCTCAACAACAACGGATGGAAAAAAGTTAGCAATTGTAACGTCTCACATGCTGGACATGAGATTTATGTGGTCGACCGTACACTTTCAGCCGGGTCGCCAACCACGGGCCGAGTCCAGCGGACGGAGCACCGTGGATTTACTCTTTTATTTTTCCCCCTAACTTAAATATTTAAGGAGATTTATATTATA
>JAIPRL010010231.1:0-15969 GCA_025469235.1 Pemphigus obesinymphae
TTATCATTGCTTTCAAATTCAATACATCCACCAAAAGTACCCTGCCCAGTAGCGAAGTGCATCCACCAATACTGACACCCGACGAGCGAAGTGCTTCTACAACCTACTGACCGGCTTTTTTTTTTTTTGTGTATGTTAAGAAAAATGGTTTGCTTTTTATCAAATAAATTCGCTCGTATTCTATCTATTCTGTGGTATCAATTTCTAGATAATTTACATTAGTAAGACTAATGATGTACAATTTTTCAATGAGATTTTGTTTTTACACAATATTTAATAAAATATTAACATTAGTCCAAAATACAAGCGTTCCAAAGTGCATCACTCTCCCTTGCACATGTTTTTCATTTTTTCAATAATGACAATGGAGGGGGGGGTAAATTTTCTCGACCTCCCCCATCATAAATTTCTAAATACGCCATTGGATCCTGTGGCTATCGATACCTATTAGTGAATATTGATTTAGATATAGATTATCAGGAATTGTATTTTTCGAAGTTGATTTATTAAGTAATTGGAATATTATGAAAGCATAAGCATGATGATAAATCAATGCATTTGTTTAATTAACACTGATCACTGTATTTGTATTCAAAGTTCAACTATTCCACGTTTCACGTACAAAACTACGAATTATTGAATTCTATAAACAAAAATTAAAACGTTTTATTATTGTAAAATTTTAAAAAATTCTTAAAATTTAAAACATAAACGGCGTTTGTGAAATAAATCTCTCTCGGTCATATCTATTTATTAAAATATAAATAAAATCATATGTGATTACGCTTATATTAAATTAAATTTTTTTTATTATTTTTGGAATCTCAAAGACTAATATATTTATAATTATCATAAAAATGTTTTAAAAAAATTTGTGATTTTTCAATCTTTTTTTATGAAAATAATTTAATATCGATTGTGTTTTATTAATTATTTGTATTAATTAAAACTAAAAATATTATGGGTGCTCGCAAGAGGTAGTGGTTAGGACCAGACACCCCACTAGTTGATAAACCATATATTTTTATTAGGAAAAAAAGTGTTGTTCCCAATATTGTTTCATAATTTAGGATAAATGTAATTTATTTTTATTTTGGCTCCTTTTGGATTATTTTTTTCAGTTGTTTTATGTGTGCTTATTTTTTCATTTTTTTTTTTCGAGGTCATCCAATACCTATACATAATGATTAATGTTTCTTAATTGCATATTTAACTTAACTAAGTAATCATATTTTACAGAAATAAACTTAATCTGTTGCACCTGACAAGCTAAATTTCTGTTAACACTACCCTTACTCTTTATCACTAGTTAGCTAGGTAGCTTTATAGCTTATATGCGAACATATTAATATTAATGGACTGTACCATATTTACTTTCTGTATACTAAAATGGTCAGGAAATATTATATTCAAAAAAAAAAAAAATATTGTGGAAACACTTTCGTATTACGTAATCAATGCATACCTATGTCGATTATTATCATTACAACTTAACAAAAATTTTAATAATGGGATTAATAGTATGATAATAATATATAGTAGATATCTACGTATATAATAATTGGAACAAGCTAATCGAAAATTAATTTTTCTCCCATAATAGATGTTGTCTAAAGGAACTTGAAAGTGAAGTCTACACCATATGACAAAATAGATAAGTATGTCAACAACAATACAAATTTTAGTCCGATATGTGCCGTCCCACTTTTTCACCCATATATTAAGTTTTACTCCATTTTTCATTAAATTCTGTGGTGATAGCTTGGAAATGTGTGCTTGGTATAATATGAGAAGTGGCGGAGAACCTAATATATTAGGTTACACTGTAAAAAGTGAGGATGCTTCACATAGAAACGTGCGTATCACAGTGTTGCTAACCTAACCATACTATGGGGCTACAGCCCCCACAGAAACTTTTGTAACCCCTTCACGCAGTGGCGATACTACGGGGGTGCTAGAGGGTGCTGAAGCACCCCTAATTTTATTTTAAGCACCTTCAAGTTTCATGTCATTCTAATTTCAAATATCAGCTATAATTTTACCAATTTAATTTTATTTTTTAAGATTTTACTATCAGTTATTTTTTTTCAGCATATTACAGCAGCGCTTTACTAATTTAAGTATAATAAATATTGAGAGAGACTTAGATAATGACATTGTTCCAGACGAAATCTTGAACACATTTCCTAATACCAATAGAAATTACGTTTGACTCTTTAAATTTTAAAAAAACATAAGAAAATATTATAAGTAATAAAATAAGTTACATTTTTTTCCAAAAATGGTTTTGTAAATATAATGATCGTATAATCTAAATATTGGCAATATGTAATGTTGGTTTGGGGGTGTGGGGACGGAGCCCCCAACGTCATTATAAGCGATTCATAATAGTAGCACCCCCAAGATTTGAACTCTAGTTGCGCCACTGCCTTCACGGTATTTACTTCCATTTAAAACGTTTTATCCGAAATTAAAGTTGTAAATATTTTTATAATTTTCCCCGAAATTCGTCGAGGCTTCAAATATTGATAGCGTAATGTTACATAATATAAGGTACACCTACCTATTTATTTTTATCATAAAAATGAACATATTTACTTATAGATCAACAGACCCGTTTATGACGTCGTGTTAAATTTTTGGACTTTCCTTGTGCGGTCGTCGTGTCTTCACTGTCGCGTCGATCGATGATAATATTATGACGGTACCTAATGCACAATAATTGTATAGAATTATAGGTACGCACGTTATTTATTTCAGTACTTCTCACGTGTCTTATTTTTCTATATTATAAATTTTACTAGCCGTCTTTATTTTTTTTTCTTGTTGTCATTGTTTTTTTTTTTTTAAAAATGTTCAGTATATTTAATATTAAGAAAAAGCCTGTCAAGAAAACATTACCATCAACTAGGGACAACGAAGACTTAGCGGTGGATGATCAAAGTTCAATAAATAGTATATTTAAAATTAATAATTCGTCAATACCGGATGATCTTAACATTATTCAACCCGAGCATTCTAAAATTGCATTAAGTGACTCATTTCAGCTAGACTTGGGGGACTTGGAAACAGGACCTAATCAATTCATACTAAATGTAATTATATGCAAATACCTAGTAAAACTTGGTGAAATAAAATAATTCTCGAGTATCTATTTCAAATTAATTTAGACATTTTGTATACGGAGAAAAGTTTTAATTCAATTTGAAATATTTTTAAATTTACAGAATTATCCCAAAACATTAAATGGAAAACAAAAACCGTTAATTTTCTTCAAATTACTATAACGCATATCCATGGCTTGAGTTGTAGTGTTCTGCTTTTGTTGTCGAATTTTTAGTACCGATTCTAATAATGAAATTACTTTTGTTAAATCGGGATTTCGCAACTTGAAAAAGTAATTTTAAAATTAACTATTTAAATATTATTTTCAACTTAATATTCATTTACAGCTTGGTGGCAATAATTCTGGATTAACTCACCATGCACAATCTAAAATGCATTTGAAGTGCATAGAGAGTTGGTTAGGCTAATCTAAAAGTAAGTCTACCGGAAGTGTGATTGCTTAAATATCAGCCCAATCTAGAGAAGAAATTATAAAAAATCGAATTTATGTGAAACATATAATTGACATTATCTCAAGGAATTCCATTTAGGGGCCACGATGAGGCAAAACATTCATTGAATCAATATGTATGTTTCCTTTAGTTTTATAATTTGATAATTTTAATGAAATAAATAAGTAGACAATCATATATATATATATAGTACCAATATATATATAGTATATATATAGTACAGTGGCGGCTCGCAAGTAAATTCATTGGGTAGACTGAAAATTTAATATAAAAAATGACGAAATAAAAACAATTTATTTATTTTTTCATTAATAATTGTAATAGCTTTTTAATTACAAGGTAAGATCATTTATATTTTTTTTATATACTAAATCAATTCTTCTTTCTTTTTTCCCTGCAAAATCATCAATAATACTTTCCACAAATGTCGGATCCTTTGTCATAACGTCCACTAATTTTTTTTCAATCGCCAAAGATGATAAATTTGTAAGTCACTCGTTTTTCATCGTATAAATAAATAAATAATAAATATTAATAATAATATTATATTACGCGATACGCTGTACTATTACTACCTAATGGCCTAATACGGACACTCACCGGGCTACTTATTTTCGTGTTACAAAAAAAATTACCCGATGACCGCAACGCGAACGGCAGAAACTTTGAAAGAGTCTAGTCTCAATATGCCGTATAACGTCCACACAATTCACCCCCGTTCTCCGCCATGTAATGCATACGAAATGTGTACACACAAAGAGTCTGTTGAACGGCAGACTCCGAACCAGCAACCGTCATCGTTATCGATATTTTTCGCACGTATTATTATTAAATAACACCCGTCTTCTCACTATTTATGGAAAAATATAATACATTGTGTATTATATTATCAATATTAACATCGAAAATAATAATAAATGTTCTCAAAATAGATAAAAAAAATATCAAATTATAATGCAATATTTTATATTTAACTATTTTATTGTGTTAGGTACTGTTTTTTTTTTTCATGTGAGGAGTCGCAGTCTCAAAGACTCCCCTGACGAACCGCCACTGACAATGTACCTATAGAGATTATAGAACCATTGAAATATTATATTGACTGTGTAGGTATATATAGACATGAATCGTAGTTTACTGACTTTACTTTTACTGCTTGAAGTTTAAAATTCTTTATTCGTCTACCAATTTACCATTATTAATTATTTATTTACTATTCAATCTTTTTTCACTGTAAATTGTGAATCTGTACCTATTGATATAATTTTATATTCTCAGTCAATTGTTTAAACATAAATTATAATATGTAAACATCTATTTTATGGTATATATATATGTATATGATATTTGTTTTATTTAATGAAATAGTTTAAGTTCATAAATAAATGTTATTATTTTAAATTATAACATAGGTATCTTTAAGAAAGCTTGTTTATTACGAGCTCGGACTGACATAGAATTTGAAAAAAAAATTCAATACATTCTTTAATTTAAAATGTTCAGACGTACAAAATGAAATCATTTCTATATGTTGTGATATTGTAAAAAAAAGCATTGTCTCTCAGATTGAAGAAGTAGGGTTTTTTGCAATAATGGTGGATGATGCAAGGTAAATTTAATTTGTGACTTTTAAGTTTTAAATATGGTTCAATTATTTTTTTATATTTAGATGTCGTAAGTTAGAATACATGTCATTATGTGTAAGACATGTAAAAGGACTAAATGCATTTGAAAGATTTTTAGGATTTGTAAATGTTTCTGAGAAACAAGATTCTCAAACACTTGCTGAAACTATTTTAAATTTTCTTGGTCAATTAAATTTGCATAATGTGCCTATACCAGCACAATCATATGATGGTGCTAGAGTGATGTCAGGTTGTAAAAATGGTGTACAAGTTAAAATACAATCAAAACACCCATTTGCTATTTATACACACTGCCTGGCCCACAGAATGAATTTAGTTGTCCTAGATTTATGTAAAAATATTGAGGTATTTAAAAAAAATAATTTAAATTGTTCTTTAAGTACCTAGGTATATAATTACATTATACTTTTTAGTACTCAAAAATTTTCTTTAATGCAATTCACTATATGTTTATTTTGCTCGGACTTCAAAGTTCAAATAATAAAAAACTACAAGACGTGCAACGAATAATTGGCATAAAAACATACTAAAACTATTATGCGAATAAGTGATACTTGTTGGGTGTGCAGATATAACAATTGTAAGTCTGTTAAAGACAATTATGCAGCCATTCTTAAAATTTTAAGTGAAGAGATTGACATAAACAATGATTTGGATGTAGCACAAGCAATAGGTAAATTAACCTAATTACTTCTTTTAATTATTAAAATAATTAAATTAAATAAGTAAGTATAGTGAATAATCTTTTAATAGGGATTCAAAGTATGATGCAAAAAGAACATTTATAGTATTTTTATTTTTATTTCAAGACATACTTACAAAAATAAATATTTTAAGTTCTCAACTTCAATCAAAAAAAGCTACATTAGGAAATTCAGCTAATTTAATAAATGGTGTTATAAGAGCTTTTGAAACTGATCGTTGTTCTGATAAATTTAAAATAATTTGGAAAGATATAAAATAATTTCCCAAGAATTTGGACATTTCATTGGACATCTCTAAAAGTATATTTTAAAAACTTTTATGTTTTAATTTATTATTTATTAATTTAAATTTAAATATTTATATGTCTTATAGGTTCAAAGCGTAAAAAGACAGAGCCAATACATTTAAGTAATTATTGTGTCAGTTCTAAAACTGGGGAAGGGGATAAACGCTCTTCTATCATTAAATATGATAATATGTCTAACGAAGAAGTAAATTTTGAATACTGGAAAATAAATGCTTATTTTAAAATAATAGACTGTGTAATAAATGACATGAAAAATAGGTTTTCAGTAGAAAGTCTAAAAATTGGTGCAGGAGTGGAAAATTATTGTATACAATTAAAATATGAAAAAAGTATTGAGTTTATTACCAAGTATGAGGTATTTATAAATTTTAAAACTATATTAAGATTTAAAACAAATTTTGATAGGTTTATATATTTTTTAATTTATTTGAATTTTTTAGAAAATATTTAACATAAATCCAGAAAATTTGAAGGCTGAAATGACGGTCATAAAATTTATGATTTCAAAGAATGCTTTGAAATTGATGACATCATACTATGATATAGTAGATATACGATATACGACTATACCAATATCATCTGCCTCATGTGAACGTTAGTTTTCTGTAATGAGGCGAATAAAGAATTGGATTAGAAATACGCCATGACTAATGATAGGTTTACAAACTTGTCAATACTTCATATTGAAAGAGATTTATATCACAAAACAGAAAAGGTTCTCAATATTTTCGCAGAAAAAGACAGACGTCTAAGCTTAATTTGATAATTTAATTGTTTTATGTATTGTAAAAATAAATAAATAAATTAATAATTAAATAATTTGTATTAAGAAAGGTCAAATGTAAATAGTTTTTTCTAGAAAATGTTCCCTTTCCCTTTAATTAAAGTTAAACTCAATGAGTTTTTGGAATGAATTTTTCTAATCCTATAAGCCCCCAGGCACGTAGCCAGAATTTTATTTGGGGGGGGGGAGTCCAACATTATTTTTTTTATATATATATAATTATTATATTGTAAAAGTGCTGGGTCGTTATAGTTATACCTACTATTTATATAAGAATTGAAAAAAATTTCAGACACCGTGGACGTTAATTAAACCGTAATTAATTATACCAAACTCCATGTCCATGTCTATGAATTTATTATCTAAAATAAATTATTTATCACTATTTCGGGAATCACGTCATGGCGCACACATAAATAAATATACGTAAATCAATAAAATAAATAAAAATAAAATTTAAAATATTTTAAATAATAAAATAAAAATAATAAATACGTAAATACATCACAACTTAGCAATGAGACAAAAACAAAAGAACAAAATGTGGATATAATAGGATATTGTTTGTTTTATATATATATATATATATATATATTATATTATATAGATAAGACTTGTACAGTGTATATATATATATATATGTTATATATCGGTATTATCGGTTAACCGTCGCCGTGTATATACAAATGTTTACCGTCTGCGTTTTTCCCGTACATTATTATAATATTGTGATAACGATAAATTTATCCTGGATCGTATGGAAGTGTGTTTCGGATTTTTTATTTTATTTTTTTTTTTCGTCTTCAAATAATATTTTATATTCATTTTATTTTCCCTCCCTCTTCGCTTGCCCACAAAATCATAAAATACACACACTGGACCCGGCTAGAAACAACGAAAACCCACGCGCGACACGCGAGATAACGCTGCAACGTTTCGTTTCCTCCCCGCGCACAGACGCCCCGACGAAAGCGATAAATTGACGACGCGTGTTGGGGCGGACAGCGCGTCGTGCTTATATTATACCTGCGCCTGCACTAATATACTCGCCCGAGTCACCGGGATTGATTTCACGTTTTCGATACACCAGAGATAATATAAACTACGTGTTTTTAAGATGTTAAACATAAAATTATGTCATTTATTTATTTATTTATTTTT
This sequence comes from Pemphigus obesinymphae, assembly GCA_025469235.1. Lineage (NCBI taxonomy): Eukaryota > Metazoa > Arthropoda > Insecta > Hemiptera > Aphididae > Pemphigus > Pemphigus obesinymphae. Next base: position 8,182 of record JAIPRL010010231.1, read on the forward strand.
TTTTCACAAAGAGTTTATATAAAATCGCCGAGTATTGTAATATGTTAGGGTCTAATACGAAATACCGACGTTTAAAATATTGAAAATTAGGCCTACCTATATAATATGTTGTGGAGGCTATAGTTTGGCGCTCGGGTACCCAAATAAATTTTAAACAAATGAGTATTTCGGAAGACTGTAAGGGTGTGATTGACCTCAAAATTGGCAATATCATGAAAATTACTTGACTTCTTAGAACCATGTAATTTGGTTTTTTTAAGTACCTAATAAAAAAAAAAAAAAAATTTAGTTTTTTTGACCGAATTTAATATCCGATTAAAGTATTATATTAAAGTACTTAATATCCTTTCATTATGAATAAAATTATATACATATAAAGTATAAAATTGCAGTTTGTATTGTTTATATTATGCTGTCTATACGTTCTTCGTTAATCATAATAATAATTGGGATATTGGTCTTCAATAGCTTGTCAGCCTTCTGACCTATATCTACCAGCGCCTAAACAAAATATTTAGCCAAGTATAATTTTAACTAAATAGTAAATTATGTAGGTTCATATTTCGTTACTTCATAGTATGCGTATAGGAAATGTATTGTTAGCTAATAAAATGTTAAAACAATATATGTTTAGGGAATAAAATATATATATATATAATATGTCTGTTTATATGGTACACAAAAACATTTTAATCATGATTCTATTTCAGCGATCTTATTTAAATGTGTTGTAAATCGTAACATATTGATATATGCATGATTTTTGTAGATGTAGCTACTATTATTAACATAAAAAAAAAAAAAAAAAACGATACGCACATAGGCTTGGGTCGACGCCGAAAACGGTGGTTGTACGAAAGAAAATAATAATAATATTGTTAAATCGTATACCTTTACTCATCTGTGATTCCTTCTTCGTTATTGTCTATAAGTCATTGTGTATATTCGGTGGTAATGCGGCGTCTGGCTGGTAGTTCTCTAACAAATCCGGTGGCAGCGGTGATAAAAGACCACTGCAAGGGGATTGATGCGACCCTGGTATACATTTCATCTGAATATGTTCACTAAATCCCATGTACATTATAGGAAGGGGATGAACGTGGGATGTTTGTAAATGCCGGGTGTATGTATATTGCATATGGGAGTGTGAAGGGGTGGTTATACGAATTAAATTAATGTGCTGGTAATTAATATACGTAATAATATAGGTTATAGTAATAAAAAAAATAAAAAAATATATATTTAAAAAAAAAAAAAGGTGGAGGTACCAGAATGAAGGGGGGGTATAGCTGATTATATTAGGTCAAAGAGGGTAGGGTGAACGGTATGTGTTAAGTTGCGGTAGCGGCGGCGTATCTATGCGTATATACTGGAGGAGCAACTACGCTTGCTCCTCCATTATTACACAGGATTACAGGAAGGCCTATGTGCCAGACTCGGCCAAACCATAGTCCATATTACTACTACATACGTCATATTATAAATTAGTAGTTTTCGGTTGGATTATGATTGTATATCGATTGTTATCGATTGGATTGAAATCAGTACCAAGTAATGCTGGTCCACAAAGATTAGAAACCAAAATAAATTGTACAGGAAAAATTAAATTTTGGAAATTAATTACCACATTCATTCTACCGTCTACGTTTAAACCTGAACCATTTGCTGTGTAAACTCGCATACCTCCTGTTTGAATTTGAGAATTATTTAATTTTACTTGTTCACTATCGATTAGAGAAATTGTTGCATCAGAATCCAAAATAAAGGGCGTTTCTATATTATTAATATGTCCTACTATCTGCATTTTTACACCTGGTGTAGGTATTTTAGTAAAATTTGAAACGCAACTAGAAATGTGTTCATTTAATATAGTATCCCAGAATTTAGAATTATCGATATTAAAATTTTTATTATTGTCAAGAGGTAACCTAATGTCTATCTCCTGACTTACATGTTTTTTGTGTTATTGATATTATCAGTTTTGATTTTGAATATTCTGATAATTATTGTTATTTTCGCAGTTTACTTGATTTACATTAATTGAATTATTTTGAGAAGTATAATTTGGATTAAAATTATTTTGACCTGATTAAGTATAGCTGATTATATTAGGTCAAAGAGGGTAGGGTGAACGGTATGTGTTAAGTTGCGGTGGCGGCGGCGTATCTATGCGTATATACTGGAGGAGCAACTACGCTTGCTCCTCCATTATTACACAGGATTACAGGAAGGCCTATGTGCCAGACTCGGCCAAACCATATTACTACATACATCATATTATAATTTAGTGATTTTCGGTTGGATTACGATAGGATTTTCATTATAGGAAACATTGATTTTCAGTATACAACTTCTGCAGCCGATATCAGTTTTATCTGTCGTCTTTATAAACTGTAACGTGTGCAGCAGTTGTGACTGTTCCCTAACATATGGTCATATTATAAGTGGGGCCCTTCTGATTTAATCTATTCTGTAGTTATACTATCTACCTATGTAGAATGTAAATACATTATTTAGAAAATCGTTGTACCTAGATATACTTTATCTAGATATCCTAAGTCGTGTAAACTTTCATTGGAGTTATCCTGTATAAAGGCCTGTATATATATTTTTTAAAGCAGACATTAAATTACCAGCACTGAATTTTTCATGTATTACCATAGTATTCATTATCGTTAGTATTTTTATTATTCTTATAATTCAAGGTAAGCCAAGTATAAAATCTGAGTGTCTAACTTTAAAATATATTTTTTTAAAACAATAATTTCATATCTTTTAACAATTTACGGTGAAGAATGGTTATTTGAATTATTTACAGAAAAATAATAATAATGCTATAATATAGTGTATTATATACTATATTCTTACAAAATATCTTAATAACTAAAATATTGCATGAAAATTTGGTAAAATTAGTTAGTTTTAGTTTTATTTTTATTTTTGTAGTAATTGGTGCATAAACCTGTATAGTTTATGTTATGGAATTATTAATACTGTACCTATATTGAGTTATTGAAAGCTGTAGAATTCCTTAAGGTGTGTCATACACTTTCTATTATAAGTTGTAAGTTCCATCTGTAGAGTCTGAAGGTGGTTGGTTGGAAGATTGTGGTGGCGGTTGGCCGAAAGATTGTGGTGGCAGTTGGTTGGAAGATGGTGGTGGCAGTTGGTTGGAAGATGGTGGTGGCAGTTGGTTGGAAGATTGTGGTGGCAGTTGGTTGGAAGATGGTGGTTGATTATCTTTACATTTGCAATTTAATGCACAGCCGTTACATTCATCTGAAGTATACTTATCACCACATTTTATTTCAAAGACCATATTTTTGCATTCGCCACATGTCTTTTCATTGGATTGTTTTTCCTTAGCATCGGAATTATAATCTCGTTTGAATAATCTTCTCGATTCAGATTCCAATACCTGTAGGTTAAACGATTTTTTTTTAATACAATATGAATGCTGTGGATTTAAAAAAAAAAAATTTAATATTCTCATATAAGTAAATACCAAATAGACCTAAAATATTTAAAGACAATATTTTAAAATAAAATTTTAAATAAAAATATATAAATTGATATACAAATTGATTACGAACAGTGATTTCAAGTACCTATAATAAAGAGACCTAAATATTGAACTTAATTTTGAAAATTTACGTACTCATTTCTGCTCCATAATATGCACTTTTTAATTTAGAATATTAAGCAGTATTTTGATAATTTTTTTTTTCATATAGAATTTTAGATGAGTACCTATTTAAAATGTTTAAAAATGTTATGAATTTTATTATAGAAGTAAAATCGTAAACGTACTACTTCGAAATAGTAAAACTACGCTAATATACAGTATGTAGATACTCTTTATTCGGGCTTCCATCAACACAAATGTTTTGCAAATTCTTTTATTACGTTTAGTACATTTAAGCCATACAGTTAATTAAACGTTAATAATTTATATTAAAATGTCAATACGCAACTATAAGATAACTGAATTTTTAATAATAACTAGGTATTTATAAACATATAATAACCGTTTTAAAACATTTTCTTATATAGATTATAATTGTACATATTCGAAATCTTACAATTTAAAAATATTTTTAACATGATTAATTAACTATCTAAATCATTTTATTTTCACGTCTTTTGAAAAACTATATGTGAAGCAAAATATATATTTTTAGATATTTTTAACACATCTTCCTTTTTGTATACAAAATTATTTTTATTGGCCTATAATTAATATTATTTACATATAAACCAATATACGATATAGAATAAACTAATTAAAATTTGAACATAAATGTCGAATTTTTCAATTTATCTTTCATTACATAATGTAAAATCAAACATATTAAAGTAGTATTGATGGTTGTAAATATTAAAAATGATATTATTATTGTGATTAAATATTAGTAATACTATATGAAAATCAAAGGCAGGAAAGTAGATTGTAAAAATAAATTTTAATTTGTTGAGTTAAATTAACCGAAGGGTTATCAATCAAAATATAATAGTTAACAAAAAATGTATTCATCTCATTTGAAATTAAAATAGGGGAAAATATTATGTAGTTTTAAAAGTGATTTATTAATTTTTATTAGAAAAATAAAGATTGAAATTTTTAAAATATTATTTCACAAAGTACCTATATAATACATTTTTCATAGATTATAAATAACCTCTTTTATTATAAACTATTCAAAATACCAAAGCTGTCAATGATGGGCAAGCTAATCAAATAAATGAGTTAATATAGGAGCAAAAGTTAATTAAATTAAAAAGGTAAGGTAAAAAACAAAAAGTAAAACAGAAAAAACTCAACAAATTACTTTGCTTTTAACTAATATTATTTAAAAAGAGGGAATTAAATTAAATATATGTATGTATAAAATTAATATAACGATTAAATTAAAAATAATAATAAATTTTTTTTTTATTGACAAAATGTGATTGACTGTTTTTTACTCAAAAGGACGTTGTGTCTAACACGTGCGACAAACTAAAATCAGATTCAGTATTTCCAATTTCGTGAATAATTGGTGGATTTTAGAATATGATTATACATTATTATGGATTAAGAAAACACAGTCTATGACATGTAGGAATCTCGATTTCAAGAAATTAAATTTGAATTAAAATATTCACAAATAATCATCACGTTATTCATACACTTTTAAAAACTTAAATTATTAAAAAAAATAATTCCTACATGTCACAGATTATATAGCATCTTTATCAATGATGATAATATGTTATCATATTGTAAAATCTACCGATTGTTTACGAAATTGGAAATACAAAACCCGATATTGCGCGTGTACAACCGAGTCGGGTACTAACGTAGTAAAAATAAAATAAGTCTTACCACTTTATTCTTCAGATATATACATTTTAATAATTTTAATAGTTTTAATAGTTTATTTCAACTCAACTCAACTTAATACAATTAGTTATACAGGTAATAATTTAAAAAATTTATGAAAGTGAAAATGATTACAATAGTATAGTACAAAAATAAATAAAAACAGAATGGAACTTAAATAATAATGAAACATAAACAGAAGGTTATTGATATTAATGAGTATTTCTCTCAAGCATATATTTTTTATACCTTTTTTTAAACATCTTATTATTTATTAATTTGATATAATTGGGTAGTTTATTAAACATTGCTATAGCTTTGTATTGATAATAGTTTTGGTAAGCCGTAGAGTTACATTTTAAAACCCTAAGACAATTCTCCCTTCTTCCTTTAGGAATAATATTTAAACACTCATTAACCCGGTTTCTCAAATCAGAATGTAGTTGTATTAACGAAAAGTACTCAATTAGTTGTTTTATATTAAATATTCCTAGGATGTCAAAAAGTTGTGCGGTATTCGTTCTGTCATAGCCTTTTAATGTAATTCTTATTAATATTCTATGCGTAGTATTTAATTGCTCCATAGTAGTCTGGTAAGCCGATCCCCATAAAACTATACCGTAGGATAAGACAGACTGAACCAAAGCAAAGTAAACACCACGCAAAGTGAAAAGATCTAAAATAATATTTAATTCTTTAAAAATATAGAAAAGCTTTCTTAATCTTTTTATATTTAAATTAATTTATGTTTTCCATTTCATATCCTCATCAAAGTGAATACGTAGATACTTAACATCGTGTACTCGAGTTAGTTTAAAACAGTTAAAATCACAACTTCCATTTTAAAAACAAGCAGGAGAGTGATTTTCTAAGATATTTATTGGTGACATCGAGACCCTGGATAATGTAAAAGTCATAAAAACAGTTTTATTCACATTGCATGATAATGAATTGGCTGCAAATCAACTTCTTATTTTAATAAAATCGCATTTTTCCGCCGATTTAAGATCTTGATTATTTTTCGCCTTTAAAAACAGTGCAGTATCGTCTGCATAAGCTAGAGCTTTACCATTTAAATTAAGCTCAAATAGGTCGTTTACATAAATTGAAAATAATATAGGCCCCAAAATAGTACCTTGGGGTACACCAAATTTGACAAATTTTATATTACTAATTTCACTATTAATTCGCACTATCTGAGTCCTCTCAAATAGATATGATTTGAACCAGTTTACAAAATTGTTTTCTCCTAATAAATTTTGTAATTTAATAATTAATATATCATGTGAAACTGAGTCAAAGGCTTTTGCAATATCAATAAAAATAGTCAGACATTTATCGCCCTGGTCAAGCGCACTATAAATAGAACTTGCAAGAGAAGTATATGCATCATTAGTACCCATATTTTCTCTGAAACCATATTGGTTACAATTAATAAAATGTTTTGACGTTAAAAAATACTGCAGCTGCTTTTTATCAAGTAGTTCAAATATTTTACTAATATTTGATATTAAAGCTATGGGGCGATAACTAGAAATATTAGTAGCATCACCTGCTTTAAAAATAGAAACAACTATAGATTGTTTATAAATTTTTGGAAAAATTCCTCTTTAAATATAACATCATTAGAATAGGAATTACAGTTCTTACGTTTATTAATATAGTCATTAAAGTTATCATTGTTAGAACATTTATTTTTAATAGATAGGGCTATATTAGCGCCAACCTCTGAGAAATAATCATTAAAAATATTGGCGCATAAGACTGATTCCTCTATTAGATTGATTTTTTATTTTCAAATTGTATTGAACTACTCAAAACGTTATTCTTTTTCATTCTATCAAAAATATCATCAATAGTATCTCAAATTTTTTTAGTATTTTTAATATTTTTATTAATTATATTTTTATAATACAAGTTCTTAGCTAATCGAATTAATGTACATAATTTATTTTTATACATTTTGAAATACTTAACTATATTAGTGTCAGGAGGCGCTTTTTTAGCTTTTAAACTTAATTTATCTCTTTTTCTAATAGAAATTAAAAGGCCATTTGTAATCCAAGGTTTTATTTTTTTTTTCTTTGCACAAGTAAAATGATGTTGAGTATATATAGTGTTGATTCAGCAATAGAACTCATGAGAGTATTATGAAAGTTATTTGCGCAATTATCGACATTTATTTCATTGAGTACATTACTCCAATCGGTAAGCGATAATTTATCAAGCAGTGTATTCCAGTTAATTTTTTTAATATAACATAATATGTTATCTTTTTTAGTATCCTTATTTTGTATCGTTAATCCAACTACATAATGATCAGTTATACCGGAACAGTAAATAAAACTTACAATATTATTAATGCTATTAGTTCTAATAAAAATGTGATCAATACATGAAGCACTATTTTCTGTTACTCTAGTGAA